>JAAIIK010000041.1:6589236-6615774 GCA_014706435.1 Silurus glanis | reverse complement strand
ATAATGTATGTATTCTACACAGAAAAAGTAATAGAAAATTTACTTTTAAAAAAATGCTAAGGAAAATGTATTTTCATTATTATTGCAGTTCAGATCACAGGAAGTAGTGGAATGTATGTAAAGGAAGTGGTCACTGAGTGGGAAAGATATAGGACGATCAGATCATGAGTTCAAATCTCACCATATATAAAGAGTGAAGCTCCTTTAATGAATAATACTATAAAAGTGACCAGAAGGAGAGACCTATAAGTAATAGCTTCCTTCGTGCATAGTTACTGTTAAAATGAGGAAAATACAAAAACATTTCTAGAAACGTACATATATATTTTTTGTATAACAAATAGCTGGTCCCCCCCCCCCCCTTTTTTTTTTTATCTGACACGGTCTTTGAGTTGACATCTGTTTTAGTCTCATTGTTGAAAAAAAGTACTTCTGCCTCCATAAACATATGTACTTCTCCTCTGAAAAAAACAAAAACAAAAGCAGATGCTAAAAACCAGTATTACCACGTCATGCTGGCATATAAATTCTGTGTATTGTTTAACATTATTCTAATGGTTTATTGCTCTTCAATTTTATAGATGTGAGAAAGGAGTAATGTCATCAGTAAACGTGAGGAACTGCATTCGTTTTTACCAGACGGCCGAGGAGTTGGACGCTGCAACGCTGATGAACTACTGCGGTGAAATCATCGCTAGCCATTGGGTGAGTCATTAACACCAAGTCTCCAGCTTCAGATCATCATTAACGCAGTGTCGGGGTCTAGCAATGTGTGTCTAGCAGTGCTTTTCAAGCTCATATGTCTATATTCTCTCTGAGCCTGAACATATCACAGGATTCTTCCCAGAACACGTATTGAAACGATCTGTTTCTAAAAAAAATAAAAGGAATTGCAAAATAATTTACCTCAAACAAAGGAAAAACTTTTCCCCCCTCTGCAGGATCATTGATTTTGCCATTCAGTAAGGATGCCCTGCTTCTCTGTTGTCTTTGTGAGTCAGTGGCTGATGGTAATTTCTGTTCCCACAGCAGCATGAAGCAAATTTAGATGAAGAACTGTCCTTGGTATTCAGGGCATCATTTATGCTTCCTTAAATTCTCCCAAATCCCTATGGAGCATGCTTACTGATCCTCAAGGTGATTTTCATGAATAGGTCACAGAGGCAGACAGTAATTATATGCTCATGTTGGAGCTGCAGATTCAGTCTCTTTCTCTGCACTTATTTCCACCTACTGGGGTGTGGGTGGGTGGGTGGGTGGGTGTGTGTGTGTATGTGTTTCTGTTTTTCTGAGAAAGTAATCACATACAAGGCTAAGCCAGGGTATCACTGGGCTGTTTATTTACTACACAGTGCCATGCTTTAATTCATCTTGTGTAGAAATAAACGGATGTACGTTCCCTTATGAATATTGTACATCCAAGTGTATTATCCTTCCCACCATGTCCTTCCTGTCTCAAATAGAACAGGCATAACTCTGTGCTTTGTTACAGGATGATCTGAGGAAAGAGGACTTCAGTACTATGAGCGCTCCGCTGCTGTATAAGATGATCAAATCCAAGACCGAGTTTCCTCTTCACAAAGCCATTAAAGTAGAAAGAGAGGACGTGATGTTCCTGTATCTTATCGAGATGGATGCTCAGGTGGGTCAACCATAAACCTGCAAAAAAAATTTATTGTTGAAAAACGAATTAGATTGGTACACTCCAACTACTCAAATATGTTCCATCTCTCTCTCTCTCACTCACACACACACACACACACACACACACACACACACACACACCTATTCCCCCCTTCAAAACAAATTAATTTCCAAATAATGTATCAGAAATGAATTATATGAAATAAATTTTAGGGTTTTTTTTTGTAGATTAAATACAATTACAAATACAATTTTATTGCTCACACACAATCACTGACAATACAAAAGAAAGATTTAATTTATATAGAAATATGAGATAAATAAATAAATAAAAAGATAAGATCAGAGTTGTATGTGATATAAAATACAGATGTGCGTGCAGTATGTGCAATACTTGTAATATAATAATAATATTAATGTGTAATAAGTGTAATATAATCCAATAATACTTGTAATGTAATAAATTACAATAATACTTGCAATACAATACTTAATCATTTAATAAATTAATAAATACTTAATAATGTTTATTTACTTAAATATAACAGTCTAGACATGTTGCAGTGTAAAATGTATAATGTTTACATTTCAATTATTTCCGTTTGCAATGAACATCCAATAAGCTTGGATTAATTTAGCCATATGCTTTTGTGGACTGTTGTTCAATCAGAGTGAATTCTGGGATTTGTTTTTTTTTCCCCTCTCAGCTGCCAGGGAAGCTGAATGAGCTGGACAATAACGGAGATCTGGCTCTGGACCTGGCCTTATCCCGAAAACTGGAGAGCATTGCCACCACCTTGGTCAACAACAAAGCAGACGTGGACATGGTTGATCAGAGCGGCTGGAGTCTCCTGCACAAGGCCATCCAGAGAGGTGTGTGGCATTGTTGCCTTAAAACGTGATTCGTTTTACTTTCTGATAGTGAAGGCAAGAACAAAAACATATGTCAACCCCTCCAAGAATGCTTTTTTTTTGTTGTTGTTATTTTTTGTCATTTTTCATTCCACTGTGCATTTAATTGATTATAAACTTTTTACATGTAAATATTTGTCTGCCTGTGTGTGGCTTCAGGAGATGAGTTCGCTTCTACCTTCCTGATCCGCCACTCAGCCCAGGTGAACGCTGCCACAGTGGGGGCAGTGGAGACGCCGCTGCACCTCGTCTGCTCCTTCAGCCCAAAGAAACACAGTGCTGATGTGATGAGCGGTATGGCTCGCATTGCAGAGGCCCTGCTCAAAACCGGCGCCAACCCCAACATGCAAAACAGCAGAGGACGGTGGGTAACGTCGTATAGATCAGAACTAAGTCTCTTTTTTGTCAGTTGCACATTTAAAACGATTGATAAAATAATAAAAAGAGAATAAAAAAGTTATTACACATTTTTTATAAAGGAAAATAAATCAAGAGTCAAATTATTGCACAGAAAAATAAATAAATAAAAAGTAGTGGTATTGCACATATTTAAAGTGGTCTTTATTTTTATGTACATTTTTTTTTTTTAGAACACCTTTACATGAAGCAGTGCTGTCAGGAAATGATCATGTATTCAACCAGCTCCTTCAGTGCAAACAGTAAGCAAAACATTTATTTAAGTAAAAATGAATATGTTAAACTTTTTTTTAAATAAAATTCTAATGTCTTTACAAGACTGGACTTGAATCTGAAAGACCATGAAGGGAATACTGCTCTGTGGCTGGCCCTGCAGTACATTACAGTAGCATCTGATCCTTCTATCAACCCCTTCGATGACGAAGCTCCTGTAGTTAACGGCACCTCATTTGATGAGAACAGTTTTGCGGCTCAACTGATACAAAGAGGAAGTGATCCCAATTCTCCGGACGCCTCGGGTAAGGACTTGTATACTTCATTCACGCCCATGCATTCTTAAAACATCAGTACTTTTGATCTTAAAAATTTTTTTTTTTAGGAAACTGTCTCATTCAGAGAGCAGCCCTTGCAGGAAGTGAGGCAGCTGCCATCTTTTTGGCTACCCATGAATCAAAGGTCAATCATACCAATAAATGGGTGAGTGTTTCTGAATAAAGAAAGAGGGTGCTCTGTATGTTATTGAATTTATTTTAGACCAAACCAAGGTTGTGTTTTTAAATAGAACAAATGGGAACTAATTGCATCAAGTTATAACTCTGGAACTGAAATGCCAACGCTCGCTATTAGATTAATTTGAGGATTTCCGCAATTATTTGGATTTTTTGGCAAAAAAAAAAAAACGTGCCATTCCGATTTACATTGGATTGATATATTCTCAGTTTAAATGACCTGTTATTTCTTTGTTGCTTTCTTCTGTTGGGTTGTGTGCAAAGGTTTTTCTTTTTTTTGTCTCTTGTAAATTGAAACGAATGCCCCCTTGTTAACTCTCGTGCCCTCTGTTCTCTCCGTAGGGAGAAACCCCCCTGCACACGGCATGCCGCTGCGGATTAGCAGCTCTGACGGCTGAGCTTCTGCAGCAGGGGGCCAATCCCAATCTACAAACCCACACTGCCTTGCCTGACGCAGGGGACCGGAGCCATGGCGTGTCTTTACAGAGCCCTCTGCATATGGCTATCAATCATAACCATCCCGACGTGGTGTCTGTCATACTAGAGCAGAAAGGTACTATTGGTCCTTGGTTCTGTTGTCGATTATAGAAAATGTATTATTATAGGAATAGTTGTTTTTATTTTTCTTTTCTGTATCGCAGCCAATGCTCTCCATGCCACCAACAACCTACAGATCATCCCAGACTTTAGCCTTAAGGATTCCTTGGACCAGACTGTGCTTGGACTTGCTCTCTGGACAGGTGCTACTTAATGATATTACTTTTTTTATTCTATGGATTAGTAACAAATGACCGCACTGTGATTATCTAGGTATAATATATTAATAATGATCGTTGTTATTTTATTTTTTTATTTTTTTCCAGGAATGCACAACGTTGCTGCTCAGCTCCTGGGGTCAGGGGCAGCCATTAATGACACTATGTCTGATGGCCAGACTCTTCTCCACATGGCCATCAAGAAACAGGATAGCACGAGTGCTCTTTTCTTGCTAGAGCACCAGGCAGACATCAATGTAAGGTATGTTACTTCAAGGAACCGAAAGGGATATTTGTATTATCCGAAAAATTCATTCAAAATCTCTTGATTTATCCTTTTAATTTTCAGATTATTAACAGATAATTAGGATGAATTAACCGTGATTTTAAAAAAGGCTTCTATAGGATAATACCATGTAAATAAATATTAATATATTACATAAATCTGGTCTTCAGGTGTAAACCAGTGTTCAAATTAGAATTACTTCTGAATTTTGCCAGTTAACAACCAAAAATACGTACATTAGGTTTATTGTGTGAAATGTGTCTGCCACTTGAACCACCAGAAGCATTTTTGTGGGCTCTTATCTGAGGTGCTTCTTGGTCTTCCCTACCTGTAACAGTCCTCATGAGTTTCATCACAGCGTTTAATTGCATAATTTCTTGCCGTAATATGGATTTGTACAACAGTTGTAGTAGTCAAGTCAAGTTTATTTCTTGAGGGCTTTTCACAATGGACATTGTCTCAAAGCAGCTTTACAGAATTTAAGAATTAAGGTGAATGATGTTTATTTATCCCTGATGAGAAGCCTGGAGCAAGAAAAAACTCCCTTAGATGTTATAAGGAAGAAACCTTGAGAGGAACCAGACTCAAAAGGGAAACCCGTAATCATTTGGTTGATATCAAGAGTGTGATTATAAATCTTTCTAGTAGCACTAATAGGGCTATTGACTCTGTAGTCACCATTTTCACAAGAGAACAGCAGCAAGCACTTTTAAGAAGGCAAGAAATGTCACAAATTAACTTATGTCAAGTCACAACTGTAAATTGAAAACCATTCCAGGTGACCAACTCGGGACTCTGATGAGAGAATGCCATGAGTTTTCCAAGCTGTCATCAAAGCTAAATGTAGCTACTTTGGACAACTGTAACAGATAACTATTAATCTCCATCTTTTACTGTTCTCTCAACCCCCAGGACACAGGAGGGTCAGACAGCCCTGCAGCTGGCCATCAGTAACCAGCTCCCCTTGGTTGTGGACGCTATCTGTACACGTGGAGCAGACATGTCGGTGGTGGATGAGAAGGGAAATCCTCCACTGTGGCTTGCCTTAGAGAATGGCCTTGAGGACATTGCATCAACATTGGTAAGGGGACCAGTAAATTGGTTGTGGTTTCCTATTGCAAAGGTTTCTCCATGTTTTGTCTTTTTGTATCAGGTTGATTTGTGCTAAATGAAATATTTTTTAAAGTCAAATATCGTACTTTTTACTCGACTACATTTTGCTAAGTCAATCACTCAGAAAGGGTAGAGCATGCGCTCCGTTTTAAACTTGAGAGAGGTGGGGGTTGGGTGACGTCACATCAGTAAGGGAGAGCCGAGTCCGAATTAAAATTATGGACGCCAAAAAAAGGTCTAATCCCTCAGGAGCCCAATTCAGAAAAAAAGAGGAAAGGAGTAGGGGGGGAATGTGCAAACAATAAAGGTGTGTATGCAGCTCTTTCACTCATCTCATTATGAGGATAGTATAAGCTGAAGCATTTAATGAAATAGGCTAATAACTGTGTATCACTTACATAATGCTTTTACGCATAGAGCAGCAATATTTCTTTTAGCTGCATAACATTATAATTTATAGTATGTAGTTTATCATAATGTGTGTAGGGACCAACAAAACAATTACAGCCTGAGTAGTCTAGTTGGATTGTAGTTGAACAGCACTTATTGATTTGGTTACCTTTAATTGAGGTGATAATTTAAAAGACTAATTTAAGACATATAAGTATATAGATGTTGTATGTATCTTATGGCTACAATTAACCAAGAAGTTGTTTGGTTCTTGGTTCTGAGATTTTGATAAATTGTGCACAATGATGTGCAATATCTGCATTTGGGGTGATATTTATACATGAAAGGAAATTTGTGGACTGCTCTGAGAAAATGTTCTTACTCATCCAGTGATACTACCTAAAGCAGAGAGGAGCTTTTTAGAGCTGAAACTAATCAACGGGGGAGACGTTGGGTCATGACATGTTTCACCCAAGGCGGCATTTAAAGGAGAACCGCCAGTGCTGCTCGGTGGTATCTGCTTATCAAGAACATACAGTTCAGCGTCAGTTCATCTGATTCTAACTCTCCACAACACCCGTGGCCTAATTTACACAATTGTTTGTGTCGCTGAAAAGAAGGTTTTGGGCTCATGATCATTTATTAGATATCACTGTTTGACTCATTAATATCATTCTATTAATAGATTGGTGCTTAGAGTAACATGAGATTCTCTTCACATAAACTGAGTTGATTATGCAGAGTCATGTGACAAAAATGATGACATTATTACTTAAGTACATTTAAAGGCAAATATGTTTGGACTTTTACTCAAGTGAAAGTTTAAAGGGAGCACCTTTAAAGGGAGTAAATCTCAACTTTTACTCAAGCACATGCTTTGTGTACTTTGTCCACCACTGATTTTGTTAATTGAATTGACGTGAATCTGTTAAATGTTTTGAGTTTTTTTTTACTTCTGACAGGTCAGGCATGGCTGTGACTCGACATGCTGGAGTACGGGGCACGCAGGGTGCCAACAAACGTTGCTGCATAGAGCCATTGATGAGAAAAACGAGGTCTCCGCATGCTTCCTTATACGCAGGTTTGCACAGATGCACTACATGGTGGTGTTCAGGATTTTCAATATTTATCTCGGGACGACCACATCGTGTCCAAAATCGCAGTGTGCACCAGGCTTTAGTATAAAATAGGCAACCCTTTCTTCAGATATAAAATAAAAGAATTCTATGAATTCTATGTAAACTAAACCTACTCAATACTGACTATCCGGGTCGTCCTTTTCTCTTTGTGTTTGTGTTCGTGGTTCTGTTTCTCAGTGGCTGTGATGTGAACAGTCCTCGGAGGCCTGGTCCTAACGGAGAGGGAGAAGAGGAGGCACGGGATGGTCAGACTCCTCTGCACCTGGCGTCCTCCTGGGGCCTTGAAGAAGTGGTGCAGTGCCTTCTGGAGTTCGGAGCTAATGTCAATGCACAGGTACTAAAACAGTGCACGTGTTTCTAACATTCTTATATGAACGTGTCAAAAACACTTTCTTGTGGTGTGTTTTCTTAGAAATGTATGTATTAAGATATTGGTGGCACATACCCTATTGTACACACTATATTGCAACAGTATACATCCATTCTTCACATCCATGGTCTTCCCTCTCTGCTGTTACGTGTAGGATTCTGAGGGCCGGGCACCAATCCATGTGGCCATCAGTAACCAGCACAGCGTGATTATCCAGCTTCTCATTTCACACCCAGACATCCGTCTGAACCTGAGAGACCGGCAGAGCATGACTCCATTTGCCTGTGCCATGACTCACAAGAACAACAAAGCAGCAGAAGCCATCCTCAAAAGAGAGGCTGGAGCAGCCGAGCAGGTGGGATAGGCAAGAGGAAGGCAGATTGTGGATTGGATACATGACTACTGGCGTCACACGTTTCTTATTTGTCGTTCCTAGGAAATACAAAATGTATACATTCTGTCATGCCCATTAACTATCTTATATAACTATCTTAGCCATTAATGGTTAGTGGAGAGTTAAAATTGCTATATCAGTGTAGAAAATATCTATTTACATTTCTATGTGTATCTAAAATCTATCCATTTTTTATGCAATGTTGATCTTTTTATTAATTTTTTTCCATGTTGAGGAATAAAATATAACAGTATATGCTGGTTTAGAAAAATAATCAATGACTGGATCATTTTTTCACCCTCAAGTTAATTATTGTCCAATACCAGCAAGCCCCTGAGATGTTTTATTTCTCTCCATACCCCAGCAGTTTATCAGCATTGACAAGAATGACTTTTTAATTTGTATTTTTTATAATTATATTTTAATGTTGTGGAACCTTCACAAACCTTTGATTTGAAATGTACTTTACCTCTATCAGAACTGCACTTATATAAACTTATGTAATGGTATAGTTTTCATATGGGCAATTTGGTTTATTCATTTGATTCTGAGATCTAAAGTATGCTATAGTTGAAAAAGTATTTTATTTCTCAAGTCTATGGGTTTTGGGTTTCAAACTTTTTCTCTTTTCTTTGCAGGTCGACAACAAGGGACGCAACTTCCTTCACATAGCTGTGCAGAACTCTGACATCGAGAGTGTTCTTTTCCTGATCAGCGTGCAGGCAAACGTTAACTCCAGAGTACAAGATGCAGCCAAACTCACACCACTGCATCTCGCTGTGCAAGCTGGATCTGAGATCATCGTGCGCAACTTGGTAAGTGCTACATGGCTACAGGTGTCAGTTTTCATATTTATTTATAACACAATGTGGTTTTGGGGGTTGCGTGTCATTAATCACTTGCTTGGTATGTAAAGGTGCATTGTGACTATGCATTTTAATTCCAAAACTTCCTGGCAATCAGCATTCTTTAAATAATGCATCTAAAGCAAATTCACTGGTTGAACACCAGAGGTCGCAATTTGCACATGATTGACAGCCCCAGATCTAATTATATTTAATTTGGTTACACCAGCATGCTATAGTTAGCTTTCAGTAGTTTTCAAATGACACCAGTTCCGAGATGCTGTGATCTCCAGGAAAGCGTTCGCCGACCTCGGGCACTTTAGTCGACTTTTGGGGCGCCATTACAGTTCAAATGCCTCAGGCGCTTCTCAAAAGCTCATTATCTTTGTCTCTGATTTGCCTCATGTTAGAAACTTTGTTTATTTTATGGAATTTAGAGAGAATGAATGCATTATACTTTGTAGAATTTTTTTTGCAGACAAAAAAGCATTGCATTGCTTATCATTCAAAAATCTTTTGAAATCAAATTTTCTGCATTCGAGTTTTGTTCAGAATATTGTAAGAATCAAATTGAATTGAATAGATTATATTGTTACCCCCCTGTGACGTGCTTTCTATAGTCCAGATTTGTACCCATTTGCATGTGTTTGTGTCTTTGTGCAACTGTGATGATTGTGGTTTTATGATCGCTGTGTAATTCAGCACTTTGCGTGTTTTATTTTTAGCTGCTGGCGGGTGCTAAAGTGAACGAGTTGACTAAACATCGTCAAACGGCTCTACATTTGGCAGCGCAACAAGATCTGGCCACTATTTGCTCTGTGCTGATCGAAAACGGCGTCGATTTCCCGGCTGTTGATGAGAACGGAAACAATGGTGAATATCTGTACTAATAAAACCTCATCAAATGAGGTAGAATCATAGACATGCACTATATGGACAAAAGTATTGGGACACCTGTTTTCCAACCATGTGGGGTTTTTTCCTCAAAACTGTTAACACAGAATTTAAGGCTAATTATATAGGATGTCTTTATATGCGGTAGAATAAAATATTGCCTTCGTTTCAACTAGGAGGGGCAAACCTGTTCCAGCATGACAATGCTTCTGTGCACAAATCTATCTTCATAAAGATATGGTTTATATGGACTGGAGTAAAAGATCTTGAGTGGATGCTAGAGAATTCTGACTTCTACCCTTTTGCATACCTTTGGGATGAAATGGAATGCTGCACCCCAGGCCTCCTCACCCTAAATCAGTACATGACTTTAATAATGTCCTTGTGGCTGAATGAGGATTAATCTCCCCAAACACACACCAAAATCTAGTGAAACACCCTCCCAGAAGAGTGGAGATTATTATAGAAGCAAATAGGGACTAAATGTGGGAGTGAATGTTCAAAAAGCACACAAACTATAGTCCATATAGTGTAGATCCATTTAAGATTTGATTATTACTGTTAAAATCTTTACTTGTTTTCGTCTCAGCCCTGCACCTAGCTGTGATGCAGGGTCGTCTGAATAATGTCCGGGCTCTTCTCACCGAGTCAAACATCGACGCAGAAGCCTACAATCACAGGTACGCTTAGCATGAAAATGCACATTAACTGCCCTAAGGAATGCTTTTTATTTTGTTGATTTATGCTTGTCACCTCCAGGGGGCAGTCTCCAATGCATGTTCTTGGACACTACGGGAAAGAAAATGCAGCAGCCATCTTTGAGCTGTTCTTGGAATGCATGCCAGAGTATCCTCTGGATAAACCGGATAGTGAAGGGAATACTGGTTGGTGTTCTTGCATTTTCCTCACAAGTTTTGTGCAATATATTGATTTAATAGTTAATTATATATTTGTTTATTAGTGTATCAATCAGGGTGCATTGCAATTTCTTAAATTACCAGACATTGTGTACATTAAAAAGATATTTGAATAAGCAGCGTGGACTTAAACTGTACTAGTTTTTAAATGGTTTCTTCTGACATTAAACAAATGCAGTGAGGAGAATCAGGGACAAAGACTTTACTAGAGACAGGGTTTATTTCATTCACATGCTTTTAAAACATCTTCCACAACCAGACCATTTAAAAAAGATTTTCCGATATTAAAAAGTAAGATTTTTCGGGTGTAGTCACCCATTTGCGTCATTATTCGGTGTTTTGCGCTTTTCTGCTCATCGTGGTTGTAACGAGTGATTAAGATTCCGTAGCCTACAAGTCCATTTACACAGCCGGTATTTTCTCCTCCGAACGCTCTCATTGAGAAATTTCTGCCTGCATTGCGGAAACAATACAGTGTTCGATCATAGCGCATGATGAACGCACAAAAACGCTGCGTTTTATTGGCTGGAAATGAAATAATGAGTTACATATATTTCTTCTGAAGGCATGATTTGAGATGATTATTCGTTTATTTTTTTTTGTACTTCTCTTTGCTCTTTAGTTCTGCTGTTGGCCTATATGAAAGGAAACGCTAATCTCTGTCGTGCCATTGTGAGAGCTGGAGCTCGTCTGGGTGTCAACAACAATCAGAGCATAAACATCTTCAACTACCAAGTGGCCACTAAGCAGCTGCTCTTCCGCCTTTTAGGTACAAAATCGACAAGTTTAGCATTTGGTGGATAACTATAGCTCAATATCCATTAACTAACCTACTAATACCATCCATCTATTCATCTGTCTATCCATCTAAAATTGACCATCATGCTTCAAATCATTTTGAAAAATCTTTTTCTTTTGAATGCTATTTTTTTCCCAAGATATGCTGTCCAAAGAGCCCCCGTGGTGCGACGGCTCCAACTGTTATGAATGTACTGCCAAGTTTGGAGTCACTACAAGAAAACATCACTGGTATGTATTTGGAATGCACGAATCCCATTATCAAACTCGTATCTCTCGGAAGCTACATCTGTCCCGCTAAACCGATTCTTTCCTCTCGTCCCACTAGCCGTCACTGTGGCCGCTTACTCTGCCACAAGTGCTCCATCAAGGAGATCCCCATCATCAAATTCGACCTGAACAAGCCAGTCCGCGTGTGCGATATCTGCTTCGACGTGCTAACTTTGGGTGGAGTTTCCTAACACACCGGGTGTAACACACACACACACACACACACACTAAATTCGACCGTGCTTTAAAAAAAAAAAAAGGTAGGGAGGAGAAACAATGGACTAACTGTATGGACCACAACTTTTTACTACTATTACAGACATTTCTGAACAAAACAACTGTGTATGTATGTTCTAATACCAACATCTGTCAAGAAACACGATGAAAGTAGTGCAGGAGTACTTTACTCGATTCTTGATGACCCTGTATTTTGTGAGCGGGAAAAAAAAGGAAAAAATCACCCTGAATGTACATAATATTTATAATCAATATTCCATTTTCAGAGGTGTAGAGGATTTATTTTAGGAGTGACTTTTTTGGGGTAAATTTGGTGGACTCATGTTACGTGGTTGGTGGTAGCTTAGTGGTTAATCAGAAGGTTGAGGGTTTAAGCCCCGATATTGCCAAGCTGCCACTCTCAGGGGCCCTCGAGCAAGGCCCTTAACCCTCTGTGCTCCAGGGGGCGCTGTATCGTGGCTGACCCTGCACTCTGACCCCAGCTTCCGAACATCACTGGGAAATGTGAATAATTGATTTCACTCTGCTGTATTTTACATGAGACAAGTGTTAAAACACCTTGCTTAGTTTTCTTTACCTTCAATTTGGTTACTGTTTTTTTTTTTTTTTTTTGTTAACCTAAAGAGAGAGATGCATCAGCGCTTTAGTCTGTCCAGCTCATTCACCTTCTCATCTATATACTTTGCTCCAACAGCTTTTTCATTCCTTTCATTTTTATCACCACTCTAGAATCACAGAGACACCCCCCCCCCCTGTGCTGTCAGAGCAGGAATTATGAAAACAAAACAGCACCACAATCTCTACATTCATTACATATCTATCCATGACGAGCATATTAACTGTATTTCAGGGTGACGTTTTCCTTTAACGGCATGGGCCAGGTCTGTCAAGTATGGAAAAGTTTGGACTTGTGCAGGGTATGGGGTCTGGACGAATGGAGTTAAGAAGCTCTGAAGTAATAAAACGCTATTGAAGTAGACCTAGTAGGTGTTGTAGGTGCCAGGCCCGAAGACAGAACCTGCTAATGTGGGACGGTGCAGAGGGAATGACTACAGATGTATAAAAATGAACGACAAATTTACATCAGTGTAAAACCGCACATAATACATAATTATTTCACTAGCGATCATGGAACAGGTAGGAATGAAGAATTATCCGTATAATCCGGATAATTAGCCATTCAAATCAAAGCCTTAATCACGCTGGCCTGAGCGATGCTTTTTGTTTAGTCTTAAACAAAAGGCAATTTATGAACCTTTACTATTTTCTTGCACCTATCGAAACTACAGAGGGGAATTATCACCCCAAGAGCCTCAGAACACAAGGTTTAACTCGACGTCAAGCACATTTCAGTATACGATTTTTACTTTGCCTTCTGTTATTCAACCTTAGTTGTGATCATTAATCAGTGAGGAATTCGCATATTAAATCAATTTTTTTTATTATTATTCTTCCATTAGCTCTTTTTTTTGGTTTAATAATTTCGTGAAACATTCACAGCTGAACAATGTCATTTTCTGAACCTGAACAAAAAGCAACAAAAAAAACAACGTTACTACTACCAAGTAAACAGAGGATTTAGGTGCAGAAGTCATGATGTTGCCTACTATGCATATATGCACGTTTATCATTTTAGCACGGTCTTAATCATTCTGATCACCGAAGCATCCATTCCATTTAATCTATAAACATATTTCAGAATTGTTTTTTTTTTTTTTTTTTTTTGAAAAATTCTTCCTTCTTCTTTCTGAATTAAGTTGAACGTATTGTTTTTAAACTCTTCTGAAAATTTCAAAGGCTGCACTTTATCATACTTGATTTTGTTTTTGTTCCCTGATCGTGCAAAATTGAGATTGTTGCATTCAAGCTTGAAGAGTTCGCAGTCCATTCTAGGTTTTGTTCACTTGTACAGCTAATTGTATACTATTTTTGACCACTACAACTGTTTTGTACTTAAACGCAGGTTGTGCTTTTTTTTTTTTTTTTGTTGCCTCTGTCCGATCTCTTATGCACACTATATTGTATCTGTATGCTCGGATATCTAGCCTGTCACTTCCTCTAGTATCCTTTTCAGAAAAAAATGAAGGGTGGACAAATTTACATTGAGGTCATCCAATGATTAAAAAGAAAAAAAAATTAAATGAAAGCGACTTTTCTCACTTGTTTACAAAGCGAAAGAGGGTCTTACTGCTTTTTATATGAACGTAGCCGATCGACTGATCACTAACTATCAGCGGAATATTAAAATAAACCAAATAAACAATGTCAACGTTTGGTCATGTTTTAAATTCCTTTTGCAGCTTTTATATGGAAATAGATGATATCGGACATCGGTTAATGTTGTTAATCCCTTGTAGTGGCTGATTATCAGAAGGGGTTATACAAAAGTATCAAAAAGTTTCGAGACCAGCACAAGGCTGCATGCACAGTCACAGGAAGCGCTTTATTGCTGGGCAAGGGCTGTTGACGAGAGAGAGGTCAGAAACATCTGGAAGGCTTTGGTAACTCAATCACTCTTTACCTCTGTGGCGAGTGGAAAAGGCAACTGAGAACGCAGCCCAAACAGGCAGCTGTGAGACCACACCCACAGGTAAAATCAGAGCGATCTCCTCCATGCTGACGTTTGATAAACACAAAACTAAACCTCCTGAAATATTTTAGTGGCATGAACTAAGCGTTTTGCCTCTGCCTGTCATAATTCCTTGAATGAACATTTGAATATATTTAGAATAAAATGGACAATAGGTGTAAATATTCTGGTCGGGGGAAAAAAAACAGCATGTTTATGAATCAGCAGACTGCCCTGAGACAAATCTTGAAAGTTTAAACAATATATAATATAAATGTGGCCAGGGGGGAGTGGTCAAGCATCAGCTGCAAATAAACAGGAATAGGATGAAGCAACACCATCCCAAACACCCACACACACACTGAAGCCTACAACAAAGTAGTGTTTTGTATGTTTGTTTTTAATTTTACATACAACACCTTTAAATCTTCCCTGTCTGGTTCTCCATCCTGAAACCAGTCAACCCGTGTTATCAGAACACTATTCATCGCATAGGAAACTTATTGAAAACGATATTGTATAAAATAAAAGTTAACTACGGACACTGTATACAAAGTTAGAAAATCTCACAGCGATCAGTCTGGGTTAAGGGGACACGACTCTGCCTGAGGTGGACAGCCTTTGTACTGCTGAAGATTTAGGTTGTTTGTTTGTCCTGAATCATCCAGTCGTACACACACACAACGCGTGTGGCCTGAACCAGGTGAGAAGAGCATTCTGGGAACGCCAGCCCAGTCTCTGTGCACTCCACCACTGAAAAGCATACAACCCAGATTACACTCATTACATATTAAAGCAGCAACCTTTTATGATATGGAGATTTTTGATTTTCTGGAATAAATACTGCGTTATTAAGCGATTTGTGATTAACACAACGTATCGTCCTGATAGTATTCAAGTGGCTCCGGTGTTTATCTGACATGCTTCAAGCTGCAAAAAATGATCACGAAAGCAAACCTGAATTAATATTGTAGGCATTACAGTTTGACTCACAGCAGCATATTTTCTTATTAAAAAAATAAAAATCTAATCAAGAAGAAGTGCAGACTTCTTTCTGAAATAAAAATATACTTCAATCAGGCTATTACATTTTCAAAAATATGTTAGACGTTTGCCTTGCTGTCACCTTGGTCACATTGATCATTTCATATTAAATCTCCAAACATTCAAACACTTGTTCTTGAGCTACTAAGAATCCCAGCACACCAGAAAACCTGATGCTTACACCACCTAGTGGTAAGAGGCATAAACTACAATTCTTGGTAGTACTTTGCTTCCTTTAAACTTTCAGTTGAGTAAAAGAACAAAAGTATTTGCCTTCAAAATGTACTTAAGTATTAAAAGTACTATGATTTATTATGGCTATAATGTTCCTTATTATTATTTCTATCACAAGACTCTTGCTTTTCAACTCGGTTTATTTTAAAAGACTAACGTTAAATCGTGCAAATAAGGTCACGGGTGTTGTGGCGAGTTCGAGTCAGGAGTTTCTCCCATCGTTTATTCGTCTCTAAATGTTCTATTTGCTGTTAAACTGATGCTGAACTGTATGTTGATGAAAAGCAGATACCACCAAATGAAAAGGAACGACTGATTTTACAAAATGTAGTAAAATCAAAAGTTATCAATTTGACTTTGAAATGTAGTGAAGTAAAAGTCTCCCCGAATGGAAACACTTCAATATGTACAGATATGTGATAAAGCGACTTAATTACAGTAACGAATTACATTTACTTTGTTACTGTCCACCACTGGATGTACCTGTGTGTCAGAGTTACCTTTTAGTGGAGCACCAAACCCGTCCTCCTCGGTCCGCGCTCCACTCGGAGTTACAGGCAGGATAAAGTTCGTTTTCCTTCTCAGCCTGGCCTTTGAGTTTCAGCCCCTGAGCCAAAGAAGTCTCTGTCTGAAGCAGGACGTCGGTGGGCTTTCCACCCTCACTGTAGAAACGACCAATGACCTTACCTGTGGAGGAAACGGTGATCTCGTTTATCAATACTGTATTTTATCAACAGTCTAACTGATTTCATGACAAGTCAGTTTTACTGCACAACTGATATAAATAGAAATACAGACACTCAATTCCATATAGGCAAAATTGACAAAACAACATCTAAACAGTGAAAACATGCCTCAATAAGGTAATGACAAAGAAAAATAACGTAGCGCTTGGTATTAGAAGTCGACAGATTTATCGGTTTCACTGAATTATCAGCAAAATAGTTGATTAGCTGGAACTATCGGCAAAAATCAATACCAATAGATATTCCGGGTTGCGTTAAACAGTGCAAGAGCGGCCTCTAGAGGCGAATCACTGACACCACTTGCTGTTTATTTGAAGTGTCTTTTTTTTTTGGTAAAATAAAATTATTCCCTATTTGGTACTGCTGTCAGTTATTCATCCAACCTGCTGAATAGCTTTATGATTTCCAGCATTTGGCAGATGCCCTTAGGGTGACTTACAACTGAGCAATTGAGGGTTAAGCTCCCTGATGCTCAGGGACCCAGCAGTGGTATCTTGGTGGTCCTGGGATTTGAACTGATGAGATTTCAATCCAAGATCCAATGCCTTAACCACTGAGCTACCACCTCTCTGATGCTTTCTGATCAAATGTCTTTGCGAACACCACCATATCTTACCTACAGGTGTATAGTCCTTCTGATAGAAAGCCAGCCAGTCATAGAGAGCCACTATTTGAGACGGAGACAGGTCCGAGACATCGTCGGTCAACCCTGCCTCTGTGAAATCGCCTGTCACAAAGGCTCTGGATGCATCTCTGCCTGCAAACACAGGAACACAATGACTCACATGCAGTTGCAACAGATGCAGGAGTTAGTATTTTATGCACAATCCTTACATTTACAGCATTTGGCAGAAGCCCTTATCCAGAGCGACTTTTATCTCATTCATACAACTGAGCAGCTATGGGGTTAAGGACCATGCTCGGGGGCCCTGGAGTGGCAGCTTGGTGTGGCTGGGATTTGAACTCACAACCTTCAGATAAGTCCAATACTTTAACCACTAAGCTACCACCTCACACAGATGGATTCCTAGATTCTCAGTGGGTGAATCCCAATCTTATCATTTTCTTATCTCCATGCTGCAGAAGCAGAATCCAGGGAGTAGAATCAGATTTCGGGTTATACAAGGTGTTGGATCAGGTCCAGCTCCATTCCCTGCATTTTTGTTGTTGTTGCTCTGCACCCTGACTACGCCCCCTAGCCGTGCTTCCTATGTAAAGCATTATATATAGGGTCAGAAAGTGGTGCTGGAGAAATACCTGCAAAAAACCGATAACCTCCAGCTGGTCCATAGTGCTTCCTCCCCTTTTCAACATTGAACACCTGGCCTAAAATTGCCAGGTAAAGTCCTTTGCTGTCCTTCTCCCCGTTATAAAGTGACAGCTCTTCCTTGCTAAGCACCAAATCCTGATCATCTCCCGGCTCAGAAATCCAAAAGTTCATCCACTCAGACCCGCTCCACAGCGCCAAACTCACTGAAATAAGCACCACAACATATTTTATCATTGTGCTACTTTACAAACATAACCGGGACAAGAAAAAAATATAGCTCTCTCAAACACAACAACATAACCGGCATCCTCAACACCAGGATAAACACAAGCGTGAAGCGAGCATACACTTCCGGGTTTGGGCTGATCGTAGTGCGCATGTCTGTTACTGAATGAACGTCGGTGTGTAGACTGTGATGCAGAAGGCAAAATCGTTTCTTAAAAATACTTGTGTTTTACGAATGCTTGCACACTAAAATAAAAAAAAAAAAAGACACAGTTAGCGAAACCTTACAACCAAGGAGCAAAATCTCAGCCCAGATATGCACATTCTCAGCCTCACCCTTTGCAAAACATTACACACATTGTTTTATAAAGCACTAAACACACTTCTCTACAGAAATCTAACATAATGTCACTTCTTTGCCATTTCAAGGCACTGATTTCTAAAATACCACTCCTATAAACTAATTATTTAAGTGTGCAGACACGTAGGTGCTTAACTGTAAACTCAACAATCAGGTGTACGCATTATAAAATGGCAACAGGTGATCTTTCTACACTCCTGTCTACAGTACAATATAGACAACTATATGACCTCCCTCAGAACTATTTGGTGCCATTCAGTGTGTCCCATGTTTAAATGTCATGGGACACAACATTTGAGCAGACATGTGGTTGGGCAATATCAATAGTTAAATTAATTTTAGCGGCCCCCTATTCACAGAGGAACAAGAGAAAGCTATCATAAACATGACCAATAATGTGATCCGTCTCAGAAATTCAGCCAAACATCCTGAACGACCACACAGTTTTCAGTAATGCCCATCAGGTCTTTCTCTCAACACTGGGACGAATCCTTAAAAAAAAAAAACATCACATACAGCTGAAACAACTCAACCGAGTGCCATGTGAAAGAAATTCTGAAAGCGAGAAAGACATATGGCATGAATATGCCCCTACTGATTCAATCACATGTGAATTTATCCTCATAGATGATGCTTGGTCGAACCTGACTAAAATAAGAAGAAAGGGAAACATAACTGTCCATTTAAAATGTCCTGGTCCAGTGTGGAGGCAACATCACAATGTGTGCTGCAATTATGCAGAATGGGGTCGTCCACCGCCATGCCAAGTTAGGTCCTTATAACATGGCCCATATTCTCAAATCTTTAGACAGACTACTCAACATTGTCAAAGCAGAAGAACAAATGGATGCAGAGCAGATGAGATCCCTCTGGTCCAAATCTGGTTTCGTGATCATTCACAATTTTCACTCTAGTACCTCCTACCATACTCTTCCTTCCTTAACCCCATTGAGTTAATTTTTATTTTCGGAAAGGTTTACGATCTCCAGCCCTATGTCAGGATGCCCTCCATTTAACCCATAGAGGAGGCCTGTCACCTAATTGATGCAGGATCTGTGCAAGGATTTTCAGCGCAAAATGCAACCTTTTGAAAATGCATAAATGAAATAAATAGTTTTGCAATGTGGAAAGAATATATCATAATATATTATTATAATATATAAAATGTATTTTAATCCATTATAATAAGATATAATATAATACATAATATATCATTAGATATTTTTTTTATTTCAGAAACGTGAACAGCAGTGTGTAAATGAATCAATCATATAGCATGAACCTTGTGTGTTTCTTATGGTGTAAAAATTGGGTTTTGTAAAATTATTGTACATTTTGTGTACATTGAAGTGTTTTATTTTGTAAAAGGATGTGCAAATTGTGTGTAGTGTTTTGACAAAATGAGCATTGTTTTTAAAACTGTCCTTAAGCAATCGTAAAAAACGAACTTAATGCTAAATTGTATATTAAAAAAAATAGTTTATCATAATACTTTAATATTGAATCATACAATTTTATATTGTAATGGCCAATCCAAAAATTTTGAAAATCAGTATTTTATTTATTTATTATTTCAAGAAACAGGAAGAAATAAAGAAAGAAAAAGAAATGATAAATATAGATGACTAAACAAGGCTTGTTTATAGCCTTGAAGCAGATAGGGGCATAAAATCTATTCTCAATATAATGTTAATGATTTTATAATGACAATTTGTAGGAACTTGTAAAAAAAAATTATCCATTCAGCTTAAAAAAATACATTCATTAAATAAGGATTATATTGTGGATCTTGAAAATATTTCTTTGTTTGGCCAGACTGACACAAATGTAACCCAGTCATTAGGGAGGCACAAGCCAGTGCACTCTTAGTGCCGGTCCCAAGAACGGATAAATGGGGAGGGTTGCGTTAGGAAGGGCATCCAGCGTAAAAACATGTGCCAAATCAAATATGCGGATCATGAATCAGAATTTCATACCGGATCGGTCGAGGCCCGGGTTACCAACGACCGCCACAGGTATCGTTAGCCTACAGGGTACCAGTGGAAATTGGGCTACTGTTGGCCGAAGGAGGAGAAGGAGAGGAGGAAGACGTCTACAGAGACGGCAGGGAAAGGAGCAGTGTAGGAGAGTGGAGGTTCAGGTGGGCACTATAAATGTTGGTACTATGACTGGTAAAGGGAGAGAGATAGCTGATATGATGGAGAGGAGAAAGGTAGATATGTTGTGTGTTCAGGAGACCAAGTGGAAAGGGAGTAAGGCCAGGAACATTGGAGGTGGGTTTAAACTGTTCTATCATGGTGTGGATGGAAAGAGAAATGGTGTAGGGGTGATTCTGAAGAAAGAGTACAGTAAGAGTGTAGTGGAGGAGTTTCTGATAGAGTAATAAACGTAAAGCTGGAAGTTAAAGGGGTGATGATTATTGTGAGATGGAGGAGAAGGAACAATTCTGGAGTGAGTTTGATGAAGTGGTAGAAGGTGTACCTAGGAATGAAAGATTGGTGATTGGGGAGGACTTTATTGGGCATGTAGGTGAAGGGAACAGAGGTGATGTGGAGGTGATGGGTAGGTATGGCTTTAAGGAGAGGAATGTGGAAGGGCAGATGGCGGTAGATTTTGCTTAAAGGATGGAAATGGCAGTGGTGAACACGTATTTTAAGAAGAAGGAGGATCATAGAGTGACATATAAGAGTGGAGGAAGTTGCACACAGGTGGACTATGTTCTATGTAGGAGATGCAACCTGAAGGAGATTGGAGACTGTAAGGTGTTGGCAGGGGACAGTGTAGCTAGACAGCATCGGATGGTGGTCTGTAGGATGGTTTTGGAGGTGAAGAAGAGGAGGTGAGTGAGGACTAAAAGAAGAATAAGATGGTGGAAACTGAAGGAGGGCGACTGTAGAGTAAGGTTCAGGGAAGAGGTCAGACAGGGGCTCGGTGGTGGTGAAGAGGTGCTGGATGATTGGTCAATGACTGCGGAAGTGATAAGAGAGACGGTACTTGGTGTGACATCTGGAAATAGAAAGGAAGACAAAGAGACGTGGTGGTGGAATGAGGAAGTGCAGGAAAGCATAAGGAGAAAGAGGTTGTCAAAACAGAATTGGGATCGACAGAGTGATGAGAAAAGTAGGCAGGAGTAAAATTTGATGCGGCAGTAGGTGAAGAGGGATTGGCCAGGCAGAGAGACTGAGCTGGGAAGGATGTGCTGCAAGTTAGAGCAATAAAGGATGGAGATGGAAATGTGTTGACTAGTGAGGAGAGTGTGTTGAGAAGATAAAGGGAGTATTTTGAGCAGATGACGAATGAGGAAAATGAGAGAGAGAAGGTTGGATGGTGTGGAGATGGTAAAGCAGGAAGTGGATAGGGTTAAGATAGCTAGGTTAAGAGTGGAAAGCCGGTTGGACCAGATGACACCAGTAGAAGCATAAAGATGTTTAGGAGAGATGGCAGTGAAGTTTTTAACAAGATTGTTTAACAGGATTCTGGAAGGTGAGAGGATGCCTGAGGAATGGAGAAGGAGTGTGCTGGTACCGGTTTTTAAGGGAGATGTGCAGACCTGCAGTAACTACAGGGGAATTAAGTTGATCAGTCACACCATGAAGTTATGGGAAAGAGTAGTGGAAGCCAGGCTGAGAGAAGAGGTGACCATCTGTGAGCAGCAGTATGGTTTTATGCTGAGGAAGAGCATCACAGATGCATTATTTGCTTTGAGAATGTTGATGGAGAAGTATAGAGAAGGACAGAAAGAGTTGCATTGTGTGTTTGTGGATTTGGAGAAAGCGTACGACAGGGTGCCGAGAGAGGAGTTGTGGTACTGTATGAGGAAGTCTTGTTGTCAGAGAAGTATGTGAGGGTGGTGCAGGACATGTATGAGGACAGTGTGACAGCAGTGAAGTGTGCAGTAGGAACGACAGACTGTTTTAAGGTGAAGGTTGGACTGCATCAAGGATCCACTCTGAGCCCTTTCCTGTTTGCAGTGGTGATGGACAGGTTGATGGACAAGGTCAGACATGAGTCCTGTGGACTAAGATGTTTGCGGATGATATTGTGATTTGTGGTGAGAGTAGTGAGCAGGTTGAGAAGAGCCTGGAGAGGTGGAGGTATGCGCTGAAAAGAAGAGAAACCCTAACCCTAACCCTAACCCTAGGAGTAAGACAGAGTACATGTGTGTGAATAAGAGGGAGGGAAGTGGAGTGGTGCGGTTGCAGGGAGAAAAAGTGGAGGAGTTCAGGTACCTGGGGTCAACAGTGCAAAGTAATGGAGAGTGTGTTAGATAAGTGAAGAAAAGAGTGCAGGCAGGGTGGAGTGGGTGGAGAAGAGTGGCAGGAGTGATTTGTGATAGAAGAGTATCTGCAAGAGTGAAAGGGAAAGTTTATAGGACTGTGGTGAGACCTGCGATGTTGTATGGTTTAGAGACAGTTGCATTAACTAAAGACAGGAGGTGGAGGTGGAGCTGGAGGTAGCAGAGCTGAAGATGTTGAGGTTTTTGTTGGAAGTGACAAGGATGGACAGGATTAGAAATGAGTTTGGGACAGAGGGGTTTGGAGACGGATGATCGGCTGTAGCGACCCTTAATGGGAGAAGCCGAAAGAAGAAGAAGAAGAAGAAGACTGACACACATGTGCATGATCCAAATACAAATGACCCTACAGTAAATTAGTAATGAAGAGAAGAAAAAGGAAAGGGAACAGGGTGAAAAAAGAAAGAAATAAGCAAAAGATTATAAAAAAAAAAAAAGATAAAGGAAAAGAGAGGTATTGGTGCAGTACTGGAGGGAGGCTGTAGAGGGGGGTCTCTGTTACACACGGGTCATGGTGGAGCATCGCGGAAGTTCGCTGTCAGATCCGTAACCCAGGCTGTGACGCTCGCCGACATCATATGCGGTAGTGACAGCGACCGAAAACGGTCGAGTGGAGCGCGGATCTGGCGAAAAGAGACCGAGTCACGGAGCTGAAAGCGGTCAAGTCTTCGTGTGTTAGTCCGCACTAAGGACATTAGTGATGGGCAACGCAGAGAGCGGCGGCACTGGGAGCGGTGACGAGGAGGACATAGAAGCAGAGAGCCCGAGTTTCACGGAAGGCGGCCCGGCCTCTGCGGCGGCCACGGGGAGCGGGACTGGCGGCGGAGGCGGCGGCGGCGGTGGAAGCGGAGGAGGCGGCGGCGGCTCAGCAGCAGGAGGCTCCGGCTCGGGACGCGGCGGCAGGGGCTTGACTCACGCACCTGTAGCGGGCTCCGGCCTGCCGTCCCCGGAGGCCCTGATGGATCAGGTGCGTCTGAGGGAGGCTGCGGGCCGCGCCGGCGACACCAACACTCTCACCGTGTCCGAGTCCGCGATCGCACGCAACGAGAGCGCGCTGGTGCGCTGGCTGGAGGAGAGACTCGGCCGCGGCGAGGAAGCGCTCACCCTGGAGCAGTTCTGCGACATGCTGGAGAGCAGAGACGCGCAGCGGGACGAGTGTGAGGAGGTAGAAACATCTGTGCTGGATTTCCATCCCAAGAACGCACACGCACACAAACACAAGTTAATGATCAACTGTCCGATCGGTGTCCAAACTCTTTACTAAACCAGTAGTTTGTACTGCTGAATGTACTCATAGAGCTGCATTTCAACCACATTGTGGATGTAAACATTGACATGTAGTGGAGCTGCCTGAATATTTTGTCCTCTGTCTACTATTTACAAATCTCTCTACCCCGTCCCCAGTCAGGACACACACCTACAGTAACTGGGCCCAGAAAGGTGTCCTGACATAGGGAGGGGTTGATCAACAATAATATCGATTTAGTCATGATTCGATTTCACCTTCATTGAAGCCCATGTAATAGTAAAGACATTGAATCATGTAGCTGGAAAATCATTAATATCTACATGAACACAGGACCACCATGATTGTGATTTTGGAAGACATTTGAAAGATTACATTATTGCAAAGACATAAAATGTGCACGGAGGCATCAGATTTGCCCCCAAGATTGCACCCAAGCCAAATTTGCCATGCTCTAGAAATAGAAGGGGGGCATTCTTTTTTTTTCACTCTAAAACTGGGTATATTTGATCAAAATGGTGCCAAACGGGCAGAAAGAGTTTTTACCTCTTAGTGTAGTGATGTTGAATAAGCAGTCTTTGACCGAATTCAGGGGAAAAAAAATTGCTGGAATATGCAAAGAAGCTATCCATATAAACAATAATGCTGAGTCAGTGCAATTCCAGGAGCATCATCAGGTAAATGAGGCATTAAACCTCCACCAAGAGATTGATGGCATTTGATGGTCCGGAATGAAGTGGACACGAGTCTCTGGCAGAGAAGAACATACAAGAATATACAAGAACAAAGGATCGACGGAGAAACCGATCCGTTACAGCCCCAGCATAGAAACGGAAAATGTGAATTTATGCATTGAATTGTATAAGGACACATTTTGTTGTTGAACAAATTCTATAAATATTCTGAAAACTCAGGCCATTGAAAATATCACTGAACTGGGTTCTGCTGGCTCATGAAGCAAAATTAAAACATATATAAATATATATTAGCCCATATATTTATAAAAAACATGGGACAAACATCCATCCCACCCTGATTGATTCTTTTCCGATAAAATCTCAACAATCCAAATATTTGCAATTGCATTTCCGATAGTTCATCTCATGCTATTTTTTTTTGTATATAGTTATGATTAATATCTTGGAACCTCCGTGAGACGAGTTCTGATTGTTAGAAAGTGCAGACACTGAAATCGTCTACAAATGTTTAAATAAACTGATACCAATGTCGCCATATTAGCACTTTCAATCGCTCAGGCCCTGCCAATTGATAAAGCAGAACAAGTATTAAAACTGCTGTTAGAGGAAACCACCAAAATCATTGTTTTGGTTGCACTGTATATTAAAATCTAGCTCTGATCCTCGTCACATGATGTGCTCTGAAAATGCAGTATATCCTGCTCTATATTGTATAGATATTGTCGTGGTTTTGAATTCGGAGGTCAAGTCAGAGGATGTTTATTCATTTTTAGTAACTCCAATTGCTCCAGCTCCAATTGCAGGCGTATACTAAGGTGCTCATTTGGATAGTTGTTTACGTGTAGAGATGTTTGGTAGAAGTCTTAAGTGTTAGCATTTTAAAATGGAATGAAGTTCAATTGAAGTCTCCTGCCTCTCCGAGGAAGGTTTTATGGTTTGCAGTTTTATTAACTTGACTGTAGTGCAAGAGGAATAGAGCACTTTGAAAAGTCCTGTAATTGGAGCAACGTCAAGGTGGAAACAGTAATATGAACCATCAGATCATTATTTTCTTATAATTCAATGCTTTCAAGCATTTTATTCCTTCCATACTGCGCTCCATAACTCTACGAGCAGGAAACAGTAGTATAGTAAATTGTCATAGCGGACCCACATTGACAATGTCAGAATTAATTGTGGTTAACCGTAACTTGTTCATTACACCCCCTGGTAACCTGATCACACACCTTGATGTGGCACCGCCCTGCCAATACAGAAAAAGAAAGGCATGTGATTTTAACAATCAGTCAGGCAGCATCAAGGATTCCTGCATTTCAACTCCAATATTAGATTGCTCTCCGAAATAACACCCTGGTAGTCAGTTCAATAAAAGGAGACGCTGTAACAGTGGAACATTGGAATAGACTTTTGTGTATACAGTACTCTCGAGCAACTTTAGCTGCTACAGGTTGAAGAATGAGGGATTTACACGTTACCTCACCCACCCGATTACCTTAGTGTTATTTAGTAAACAAAAGTGCCGGAAGCTGTTTTAATAAAAAATAGTGACTTTATTTACACAGCACCGTTCACCTAATTCAAACCTGGCTCAAGGTGCTAAGAAGTGTGTGCAAAAATCTAAGTGTATATTGAAGAAATATGCAAAATGTGAGCTCAGAAAAGACAAGTGGTGTGTTTTTCCGTGTTTTCAATATATATATATTTATCAAACTTTCCATTTTTAAATGTGTGTGTGTGTGTAT
>JAAIIK010000041.1:6552384-6574236 GCA_014706435.1 Silurus glanis | reverse complement strand
GGGTCTTTGTTCATCTAAATCCATTATTAAAAATTGTAACCATCGAATTGCAGCCAATTTAGTGTTTGACAGCTCTTGAATTCTCCTCTGGAATCATGCTTTGGAGACAGAAATAGAAGTACTTTGTGATTCGAGGTCGATTGGCTCCCAACCAATTAATCATCAAATAGTTTTTCAAAATGGATACTGGATTAAAAAAAACATAAATGGTAGTGAACTTTTATTACGAAAAAAAACGCAGTAGTGAATCATAAAAATGTGCAAAATTAAATGTATATGAAATAATTCAATTAATACATGTTAAATAATGTATTAATTATATAATAATAATAATACACATTATATAATCAATACATTTTAAATTAAATATAGCTCTCTCCATGCAACACACAGTCTTGGGTGTAAAAACAAACAGCGCTTTGTCTCAGTGATTCGCATCTACAGGCCACTCTCGTAACGACGTCGGACCGGAAGCCATAAAAGCTATCGGTATCTATTTTTGCCAATAGTAAATAGTTCCAGCAATCAACTATCGCTGCCAATTAATTGGTCAACCTCTATTCGTGACAAAATTGGCCATAAAATAATTAAATACAATTTTGACATTACGTCATGTTTTAAGCTTTCAAAGGTTACTGACCCGTGCTGAAACCTGTACACAATTTTCCCGTGTAGGATTTCTCACAGAAAGCGGAAAGACGAGAGCAAGTGTGATTCTCTCCACCGAGGAACAGAAGTGCTTCCAGATCACACAGATCAGAATCAAGGTGAATGGACACTTCAGGGCTTCACTTGCAAATAAATGTGTTTTGTTCAAAAACAGCCAAAGATTCGGTCCAGACAGCATCTTGCTTGTATTACTTTGCTCAAGGTAATGAAAAGGACATACTTAAGCCTGCAGAGTACACTGTATGAACAAAAATTTGTGGACACCTGATTATAAGAGGATTTGTGTGTGCTTTTTTGAAGATATAATAACCTCCACTCTTCTGGGAATTATCATCTTCACATTAAACTTTGTGTACTCATGCAAAAGAAACCGTGTGATATATTTTGAATTTTAATCTTTTTTCACATCTTTCTTAATTAGGTGCGTAAAGGGGCCATCGGTGCTAAATGTGGCTTGGTGTTTGCTTACAATGACTCGGAGGTTTTTGATGCAGACAAGCACTTTAAGAAGTTCAGGAAATACGACTCCTGGGATTTAAAGGACTACAAGGAGTTTGTCAAAGACAAGTACGTCAAATTGATGTGTTGGTGTGTTGTTTGTGGACGTGTGACGGGTATTAGTGTATTTCGGTTTGGTGTTTAGGTAATGTTCCTCACGAAAATTCTTTGGTGGGGGGGTGTGACCAAGTCTGTCTGAAACTGATTCCTAAGCTTGAAAATACATTGTATGGATTTGTGGACATCTGATCATAAAAAAAATCCCATTCCAATTTATTCCCCAATAGTTATTATAATAACCTCCAATATTCTGGGAAGATGTTCCACTAGATGGCTTAGTGTGCAGGGGGGAATTGTCAGGTTTGGATCTCCTAGTTCAAGCTAACGCATCCGAAGCCGTGCTATACAATTGTGTTTGTGGGAACACTTTGGGGAAGAACAACACACAGCTGGAAAAGTCAGGCACCCCAATACTTATCAGAATTAGAATCAGAAAAAGCTTTTTTGGCAAGTATGTATGCACTTTTTTTGTTGACAGAAGCTTAGAGTGATAAAAAAAAATGAGGATATGTGGGGAGAAAAGTGGTATTGCACATATTTATAAAGAAAATGAATATAAAAGTGGTATTGCACAAAAAACTGCAATATTGCATTTAACTGTTCATGAGGTCGATTGCCTGGGGGAAGAAAATTTTCTTGTGCCTGTCTGTCCTGGTGTTCGGTGCTCTGTGGGGAGTGGTAGCTCAGTGGTTAAGGCGCTGGGTTACCGATTGGAAGGTCAGGGGTTCAAGCCCAGGGATCGCCAAGCTGCCACTTTTGGGGACTTGAGCAAGGCCCTTAACCCTCTGTGCTCCGGGGGCCGACCCTGCGCTCTGACCCCAGCCTCTGAGCAAGTTGGGATATGTGAAGAACGAATTTCACCGTGCTGTAATGTATATGCAACAAATAAAGGCTATTCTATTCTATTCTATTCTATTCTATTCTGTTCAGAAGTTTAAAAAGGAGATTGCTTGGATGTGAGGGATCCAGAGTTATTCTTGTCTCTGGATATATACACTTCTTGAAAGCTTGGCAAGGGAGCACCAATAATCCTTTCAGCAGTCGGATCGGTTCTCTGATTTTGTAGCCGAGCCAAAGCAGACAGTTATCGAAGTGCACAGGACAGACTCGATGATGCCGTTGTAGAACTGTGTGAGCAGCACTACAGAATGGATGAGAGCCAGACGATAACTGTCTAGTAGAAAGGTAGATGAACAAATAGAGTGATACGAGTTGATAGATGAAGAGTGTTTTTAGTAGAGAATAGGAGATAGATTGATATCTCAATTTACAGGTCATTTAAAAGAAATATGGCTTCAGAGTTCTACTGGTGAATTGATGGAGAGATGAATGCAGAGAGAGTGTGGCGTTGATGAACAGGAGGCTATGTGAGTTTTGACAGAGTTTTGAAATCTCGAACAGTTCGAGCCATGCTCTGAGCATTCAATCAAGATGAGGCTGTAAAAGCCGGTGGGGCTGTGCTGAGTTTAGTTAATGCATCCTAAAAAAAGTTTGGAAGCTATAAAAGTCTGTTTTTTTTTTTTATTTTTAATGGAAGTCAATGAGAATGTGAACTTCTTGAATGGCCCAGTTGAACTTCTGTAATAGAAAAACCATAATTCTGATCAGGTTCAGGATCAGAGCAGACTGAAGGTGTGTTGGTGAATGTAGATTAAAAGCTTCATACTCAGGAGTTCTTAAATTATGCTGAGTCTCAATAATATTAGTAATATGGCAGAGTGTTGGATTTATCAAGCTCAAATAAAAAAAATATGTTTCGGCTAATAAACTAAGCACATCAGTACCATGTGTGAATGCGTACATTCCGGTTCTTTCTGCCCTAATCTCTCTTTCTCACACACACACACACACACGCAGACATTCGAATAAAGGAGCAGCGGATTGGAAAGAGGAGAATCCCGTGGGCTGGTTTGAGCTGGAGGACGACTGGAATGATGTGGAGATCAAGCTACAGCATTTCCGCGTCACAAATGTAGGAAATGTTTTTCCCACCCTATCCGTTTCTCTCTTTTTCTTCCATTCTTGCTTCTGTTACACTGAAGTTAAATAGGAATTGGATATGATGGATCTAAAAATCCAATCATTCTTCCATGTATGATTCTGTTTCCTGCACCAATTACAGTCACTGGACTTTTCACCCCGGTGATGCAGACATTTTATTGAACTGAATTGAATTAATTGAATACGGTGAAAAATAAATGACAGGAAGAGCGTTTGAGTTAAGCACCATTCGGCTTTTTCTTTATTATTCTCTCTTGTCTCTTCCGCTCATCGCCTCGCCGCCTTCACCCTCCATTAACAAAGGGAAACTCGACCATGCCCCCCCTGTCAAAGTCACAGTCTCTGTAGAATCTGCGCTGTAATTTAATTTATTTCAACTAACTTCCATATACAGTTTTTATTGTTCGTTTGTTTTATAAATTCTCTCCAGTTTAGGAGAATAACCCAAGTTTACTACATAGAATGTTAGATTTTTGATCTTCATGCTTTTTATTTGTGTTTTTTGTTTATTAATTTAAATAGAAAAAAATAAATGATAAACTATGTAAAATAATTGAGTGCCATTGATGCAGACATGTTTTCTTTACGTTAATCAACAGAAGTCATTCGAATATTTGGAAATCACTAATCGAAATGAAGTCATTATGTTGCCATTCCAAATACATAAGATAAAGTATTTCATGAATCATTTTCAAAAGTGAAATTGTAAAATAATAAAATATGTAATAGGCTGTAAATACCATAGAACGAAAAAAAAAATGTAGAGGTGCATTTATTGTGATTTCCCCAAACCCCCATATTTATACATTATTGCATTTATCAAACCTCCTTATCCAGAGCGACTTACAACTGAGCAGTTTAGGGCTGCAGCTTTCGATTATTTTAGTGATCAAGTATTCTACCAAATATTTCATCGATTAATCGGATAATAAGTATCCTTTATCCTTTTCCTTTTAAATAGCAATAATAAATATACAGGTGAAAATAAGATGAGTGTCTAAAAGTAATTTGTTTTGTTTTTTAGAAAAAAAATATTTTTTATTGCTGAAATTGCATACAAGAATATCTGTGAAAACTAAACCCATTTAGTGCATTTTATTGCCATATAACATCAAAATGCAAATACAAATATATAAATAAAAATATAAAAATCAATTTCAAATTACTCTTAAAAAAGGTAAATGCACTGTACTGCAATTTCTTTGTTTTAGTTTAAAATGATCCCAAACTTTGGAAACTTTCTGGTGTTTTCTTTGGCCTGAATCTTCTCCTCGCCCCTCGCGTTTTCTCCCTGATCACTCCAGAGTTTAGTGGGTGTTGCATCAGTAATAATGGTCCGTGGGGAAACACAATGTTCCGTGTGTAGTATTCGAAATTTACTTGAGTTACTCGAGGAATAGTTTCAGCCCTAGTCCAATGCTCGAATCCGGATCAAGTTGTGAAATCCCTTCATCGCCATCTATAGGAAGTAATCCAGCTAATGTGTATTTTGCAAGCAGAGTAACCCAGCCATTGTGTAGCCAGTATTTTTGGGTAATATTGTTTGTGTGTGTGTGTGTGTGTGTGTGTGTGTGTGTGTGTGTGTGTGTGTGTGTGTGCCTTTTTTTCTGCAGTTCCTCATGGTGAAGTTCGTGTGTGTGAGGCAGGACTCAGCCGAGCGTCTCGGGGTTCAACAGCTAGCCTTTAGCGGCTATGTGTGTCCGGATTCTGAGAGCGTAGGGGAGGAAGAGGAATTAGAAGAGCAGCTGAACACTCGTGCACAGGGAGTCGATTGTGGCCCGGTTACAGGCCTCACGCTAATCAGAAAGACTCTGTACTTCATCCAGCAGCTGACTCGAGACATGGTAACGCATATGTACAGTGCATATACACAGGCATGATTTGCTCACATGTGTGCCAGTGTGTTTTTGAGAGATAATAGAGCAGTATATCAGGAGGCTGTATTTTTGTGCCTCAGTGGTGTTTATTTTTGTGTGTAGACTAATGGAGTTTTACATGTCATTTTTAGGACATGATGCTGCACAAGCAGAAATCTTTGTTAGACTTCAGTGGGCTGAATCTGCCACTCTTCTGGGACTTCTACAGAAAACTCAGGTCTATGTGAGTATTCAGGTCTCATTGAGTCATAATGTTATAGGAAAAGGCTTCCAAATGATACCAGTAGGTTCAAACATTATGTAGTATATTCTTCTTATTCCTTAGTAACTGTAACTACATTGACTGCAAAAAACAAAGTCAATGATGCGACTGAAAATTTGGAAATGGGTTTTCAAAATTAGAAAATAAATTTTTTTTATTTATATATTTTTTTGCCTCTGTTAGTGGTGGAGAGGAGGCGATGAAGGCCCAGGTACTTTTGCTGCAGCTCCTTCAGAACTGTTTCTCAGCTCTTCCTGCCTTGCCAGAGTCCCGGAGCTCACCAGAGAGCACGGCGTCATCTTCATCACCTTCATCATCCGCAGCCAGAGCATCAGCGAGCACAGATGTGGATCCTGCTGAAGCTGTAGGGGAGCTGTACAGTCACCTATGTCAGGGTATGAACTATATGGCTGCGACGATGTAGTAATTATAATAATGTACAATCATGCATAATTATTTATTCTATAAAAAAAATTATTTCTAGATCCATCGGATTTAGTTGATGTAATATTTGTTGTTTTAATGCATTCTTATATTCAAATATTGATATATTAAACTATAGAAAAATATAAATCTGCTATTCCAAATGACAATACATGGCACTTGTACAACTTATATTAATGAAGAATGATGTGAAATATACTGCCAAGCAGTTCTTGATACAAAGTATTTTGCTGAAAGTTCAGATTTTGGAGTGTGTTTGTGGAGATTTGTGCTCTTTCAGCCATAGGGGCGTTATTAAAGTCAGGCGCTGATGTAGGATGAGGAGGCCTGGGGTACAATCGGTGTTCCAATTCATCCCAAATGTGTTTAATAGGATTGAATAGCAGGCCACTTAATATCTTCTACTCCAACCATGTCTTCATGGAGCTGGCTTTATGCACAGAGGCATTGTCAAGCTGGGACAGGTTTGGATCTCCTAGTTAAAGTGAAGGGGAAATGTAATGCTACCTGAAGACATTTAATACAATTGTGTGCCTCTAAAATAGTGGTAACATAGTCAGGTGTCCAGTTCTTTAGTCCATATAGTATATTAGTCTCACTTTTGCAACCTACTAAGTGATTTTGTGTAACTAACAGTGTAGGTTGCAAAAACATTGTGCTTTTGGGTGATGATGTTGGTGTTGGGATGTGAGCAGTGGTGGATGGGCCTGAAGGAGAGTCCTCATTGGAGAAAGCGCTGAAGAAACAGGCAGTGAAGACCATCCTCGGAGGCGCTGCCATCTTCTACCCAGACAAAAAGAGCCGACGAGACAAACTCTTTGACATGATGGTATGTGTGTGAGTGTGAGAGAGCTAGAGAGTTGTGTTCTGGTCTGTGTGTCATGTGCTTTTGTTCTCTCCATTTATAGAAGAACTTGACAGAGGAGGCTCAGCCCGAGTCGGCTAAGCTGACATTTGAGTCACTCTGTAATTATTTCAGGTAACACACATGCACAGTTTCATCACCACAATGTAAACTGTAAAATTGTCCCTCTCTTTCTCTGTCTCCTTTTTTTTTTACTCACTTTTTCTGCCTTTTTTCTTTTCTTTTCACTCCTCTGTCTCTTTCTGTCTCTGCTATACTCTGCTGTGTCTCTCTCCTGTTTTAGTGATCAGGACCCGAGTGGTCTGCTGCTTCTGCCCCCTAAAGAAGCGCCAGCTGACTTCGACATCTCCCCCATCCTCAGCGTTATGGACACACTGCTCCTCGTGGCCACTAAAGAGGTGTGTTCTTTATTTTTATATATATATATATATATATATATACAGTTGCATGTTTGTCACACTAATGTTTCAGATCATCAAACTAATTTAAATATTAGTAAAAGATAACACAAGTGAACACAACATGCAGTTTTTAAATGAAGGTTTTTATTATTGAGGGAAAACAAAATCCAAAACTACATGGCCCTGTGTAAAAAAGTTTTTAAAACTGTGGTTTATCACACTTGAGTTTAGTTTCTCTAGCCACACCCAGGCCTGATTACTGCCACACCTGTTCACAATCCAGAAATCTCTTAAATAGGACCTGCCTGACAAAGTGAAGTAGACCAAAAGATCCTCAAAAGCTAGACATCATGCCGAGATCCAAAGAAATTTAGAAACAAATGAGAAGTAATTGAGATCTATCAGTCTAGAAAATGTTATTAAGCTTTGAACTCCAGCGAACCACAGTGAGAGCTATTATTCACAAATGGCACAAACATGGAACAGTGGAGAACCTACCCAGGAGTGGCCGGCCGACCAAAATTACCCCAAGAGCACAGCGACGACTCATCCAAGAGGTCACAAAAGACCCCACAACAACATCCAAAGAACTGCAGGCCTCACTTGCCTCAGTTAAGGTCAGTGTTCATGACCACCATAAGAAAGAGACTGGGCAAAAATGGTCTGCATGGCAGAGTTCCAAGACGAAAACCGCTTCTGAGCAAAAAGAACATAAAGACTCGTCTCAGTTTTGCCAGAAAACATCTTGATGCTCCCCAAGACTTTTGGGAAAATACTCTGTGGACTGACGAGACAAAAGTTTAACTTTTTGGAAGGTGTGTCCCCCATTATGTCTGGCGTAAAAGTAACAGCGCATTTCAGAAAAAGAACATCATACCAACAGTAAAATATGGTGGTGGTAGTATGATGGTCTGGGGCTGTTTTGCTGCTTCAGGACCTGCAAGACTTGCTGTGATAAATAGAACCATGAATTCTGCTGTTTACTAAAAAATCCTGAAGGAGAACGTCCAGCCATCTGTTCGTGACCTCAAGTTGAAGCGAACTTGGGTTCTGCAGCAGGACAATGATCCAAAACACACCAGCAAGTCCACCTCTGAATGGCTGAAGAAAAACAAAATGAAGACTTTGGAGTGGCCTAGTCAAAGTCCTGACCTGAATCCTATTGAGATGCTGTGGCATGACCTTAAAAAGGCGGTTCTCGAAAACTCTCCAATGTGGTTGAATTACAACAAATCTGCATAGATGAGTGGACCAAAGTTCCTCCACAGCGCTGTAACAGACTCGCTGCAAGTTATCACAAACGCTTGATTGCAGTTGTTGCTGCTAAGGGTGGTCTAACCAGTTATTAGTTTTAGGGGGCAAACACTTTTTCACACAGGGCCATGTAGTTTTGGATTTTGTTTTCCCTCAATAATAAACTTTATTTAAAAACTGCATGTTGTGTTCACTTGTGTTATCTTTTACTAATATTTAAGTTAGTTTGATGATTTGAAACATTAAAGTGTAACAAACATGCAAAAAAAAAAAGAAATCAGGAAGGGGGCAAACACTTTTTCACACCACTGTGTATATATGTATATGTATGTCTGGTATGTATGTTATTTTAAATCACTCAGTATTTGGGTCCTGAAGGCTTTAAAAAGCTTTTAAACACCGTCTATATTGTTAGACATTGCTGTATATTATAGTGAATTGTTTATATAGTAGACAGGTTTGTGATTGGAGTGTAATATCTGTGTGTGTGTGTGTGTGTGTGTGTGTGTGTGTGTGTGTGTGTGTGTGTGTGTGTGTGTGTGTGTCAGTGTGAGATGTTGATGGTGGACAACCCTGGGGGACCCAGTCGAAAGGTCCTGCTCTCTCTGTTCTGGGCTCTTCAAGGCAGTTTGCTCTCCTGGTGCTTCCTTCAGCTCAAAGGAGGCGTGGTGGCATCTTGTGATCTGGCCAGAGACATATTGATCAAATGTAAGATGAAAAGACTAATAATAAAAAATCCGTCTGCATGTAATTGTCTCAGAGTCAGATATCTAGAGCTAGATGTCATTTTCTTACTTTCAGACATTTCAATCCTACAAGCTGCTTTCTTTTTTTCCCGTGTATATCGAGTACTTATTCGAATAATAACTTTTTTCATAATCTACTTTTATTATTCGTATTGCATTTGCTAAAGAAAAACACGAGTCAGCGTCTTGTACTTAATTTGCACTTCTGTGAACACGAGTTTTCCATGATGTAAGGCTTTAAACGCTCTTTTTGCTTGCATTTGAACAGATGTAGCACAGTTCCTCGCCAACACCCAAACCACTCTGAGCTCCCTGCTGGAGACGCACTCTGCTCCCGACATCATTGCCAAACTCGGCAACTCCATCAGCACCATGGCAACCAGGCAGCTGGTACTGACTTACCCATAATGTTTATAAAGTCTATTCTGCATGCTATTTTGTCAGTTTCTTTTTAAAATACGATGTAGCCATAGTTTAATATTAAAATTATAAAATGATAAACTGCAAAGGTGACTAAAGATAAAAAAAAATAAATAAAAACCAGGTGTTTTTAGATAGAGCCTATATTTTGGAGTGTGTCTTTGTTTGTCTTAAATCCTATTTGCCTTTCCACAAAGTCCAAAGAAAAATTTGAATAGCCAAATCTTCCACAGCAAAAAAAAAAAACAAAAAAAAAAACATAAACACTAGGGATGTAAGCAACTGGCATATTCTGTATCATGCCTCCAATATCCATACTTGTATCCATTTTTTATTTAAACCATATAACAGGTGGAAAAATCATCAGCATGCTGTGTGAATTTCCTAACCTAACCTAATTGACCCTGATCAGGCAGTTACTAAGGATGACTGAACATATGCTGTAAATGCATAGCAAAGATCCCCATTCGAGTTGATGCACATCCATAATCTATATTTGTCCATTTTTGTTCTGTATTTGTGATATAATGGAGATGATCACAATGGTGCAACTACCGTATATTAGAACATGTACCAGTTTCGGTGTCATTTGTTGTACTGACATGCGCCGTCCAATGCGTTTCCAAGTCCAAGTGCCTTTACTGTCATTATTCCATACTATACCTGACTAACTAGCTAGTAGCTTAGCATTTATTTGTATTGTTGCTCAGATTTGCTCAAAATATGTTGATGTAGGCGATCTTCCTGCTGGAGATGTGTGCTCTGGATATTCCTCACTGCATCATTCTCAGGAGCTTTTTTTCTCTGCTGGAGCTGCTCAAAAAGCTGTCCTGTGGTGTAGAAGAGTCCTCCAAGGTGAGTGAGATGCTTATTTTTTCCTCTCAAGGTCATCTCAATTCATTTGTTTGTAATAGAAGGTGACAGTAAAAGCATTTTTATATATATATATATATATATATATTCTTAACTAATGAAATGCTGCACGGTTTGTAGGGGGATGTGGATGGCTGGCAGCATCCTCAGCAGCCGGTGGTGTTGAGGACATGGGTCATGGAGTCTCCTCACAATTACGAAGACAGTAAACATGAGAACACTGTGTTCCTGTGTCCCGGTGCGACGTATTTCGAGGTGGAGTTCGACGAGCGCTGCGAGACAGAGAAAAGGTATCTGGTTCGAAATCTCATAATTAGGACGCACTCACTACCTATATGAGAGAATGTAACAAATCGTTGTCACAAAATTAACTGATGACACGAATTTCAGGATTATTGATGAAAAAGCATAAATCATAACAAAGCACCTTTTCAGAACAGAACATTGTTTCATTACTGAAATAAGTGGAACGGTATTGAAGCGGGTGTCTAATGTAAAAACACTTCACTTCTGTGAGCAATGAGACACACTTGTAGCCAGTCTAAAAAGAAGGTGGTCCTGATGCATTCATGAATATTTCCATATAATAGAATTATACCTGTTCTTCTTCTTTTTCTTTCGGCTGCTCCCATTAGGGGTCGCCACAGCGGATCATCCGTCTCCATACCACCCTGTCCTCTACATCTGCCTCTTTCACACCAACTACCTGCATGTCTTCCCTCACCACATCCATGAACCTCCTCCTTGGTCTTCCTCTTTTCCTCCTTCCTGGTGGCTCCATCCTCAGCATTCTCCTACCAATATAACTCATGTTCCTCCTCTGCACATGTCCAAACCATCTCAATCTCGCCTCCCTCACCTTGTCACCAAAACGTCCAACATGAGCTGTCCCTCTAATAAACTCATTTCTTATCTTGTCCATCCGCCGTCACTCCCAACGAAAACCTTAACATCTTCAGCTCTGCTACCTCCAGCTCCGCCTCCTGCCTTTTGCTCAATGCCACTGTCTCTAATCCATACAACATTGCAGGTCTCACCACAGTCCTATAAACTTTTCCTTTCATTCTTGCAGATACTCTTCTATCACAAATCACTCCTGTCACTCTTCTCCACCCACTCCACCCTGCCTGCACTCTTTTCTTTACTTCCCTAACACACTTTCCATTACTTTGCACTGTTGACCCCAGGTACCTGAACTCCTCCACCTTCTCCACCTCTTCTCCCTGCAACCGCACCACTCCACTGCCCTCACTCTCATTTACGCACATGTACTCTGTCTTACTCCTACTGACTTTCATTCTCCTTCTCTCCAGCGCGTACCTCCACCTCTCCAGGCTCTTCTCAACCTGCTCACTACTCTCACCACAAATCACAATATCATCCGCAAACATCATAGTCCAGGGAGACTCCTGTCTGACCTTGTCCGTCAACCTGTCCATCACCACTGCAAACAGGAAAGGGCTCAGGGCCGATCCTTGATGCAGTCCAACCTTCACCTTAAAACAGTCTGTCGTTCCTACTGCACACTTCACTGCTGTCACACTGTCCTCATACATGTCCTGCACCACCCCCACATACTTCTCTGACACACCTGACTTCCTCATACAATACCACAGCTCCTCTCTTGGCACCCTGTCGTACGCTTTCTCTAAATCCACAAATACACAATGCAGCTCCTTCTGTCCTTCTCTATACTTCTCCATCAACGTTCTCAAAGCAAATAAGGCATCTGTGGTGCTATTCCTCGGCATGAAACCATACTGTTGCTCACAGATGGTCACCTCTTCTCTCAGCCTGGCTTCCACTACTCTTTCCCATAACTTCATGGTGTGACTGATCAACTTAATTCCCCTGTAGTTACTGCAGGTCTGCACATCTCCCTTATTCTTAAAGATCGGTACCAGCACACTCCTTCTCCATTCCTCAGGCATCCTCTCACCTTCCAAAATCTTGTTGAACAATCTGGTTAAAAACTCCACTGCCATCTCTCCTAAACATCTCCATGCTTCTACCGGTATGTCATCTGGTCCAACCGACTTTCCACTCTTCATCCTCTTAATCGCTGCTCTCACTTCCTCCTTACTAATCCTATCCACTTCCTGCTTTACTAACTCCACATCATCCAACCTTTTCTCTCTCTCATTTTCCTCGTTCATCAGCTGCTCAAAATACTCCCTCCATCTTCTCAACACACTCTCCTCACTAGTCAACACATTTCCATCTCCATCCTTTATTGCTCTAACTTGCAACACATCCTTCCCAGCTCGGTCTCTCTGCCTGGCCAATTGGTACAAATCTTTTTCTCCTTCCTTAGTGTTCAACCTCTCATACAGCTCCTCGTATGCCTTTTCCTTGGCTTTCGCCACATCCCTCTTCACCTGCTGCCGCATCTCCTTGTACTCCTGCCTACTTTTCTCATCACTCTGTCGATCCCACTTCTGTTTTGCCAACTTCTTTCTCCTTATGCTTTCCTGCACTTCCTCATTCCACCACCACGTCTCTTTCTCTTCCTTTCTATTTCCAGATGTCACACCAAGTACTTTGCTAGCTGCCTCCCTCATCACTCCTGCAGTAGTTTCCCAATCATCCAGCACCTCTTCACCACCACCGAGCCCCTGTCTGACCTCTTCCCTAAACCTCACACTACAGTCTTCCTCCTTCAGTTTCCACCATCTTATTCTTCTTTCAGTCCTCACTCTCCTCCTCTTCTTCTTCACCTCCAAAACCATCCTACAGACCACCATCCGATGCTGTCTAGCTACACTGTCCCCCGCCAACACCTTACAGTCTCCAATCTCCTTCAGGTTGCATCTCCTACATAGAACATAGTCCACCTGTGTGCACCTTCCTCCACTCTTATAGGTCACCCTATGATCCTCCTTCTTCTTAAAATACGTGTTCACCACTGCCATTTCCATCCTTTTAGCAAAATCTACCACCATCTGCCCTTCCACATTTCTCTCCTTTAGGCAATACCTACCCATCACCTCCACATCACCTCTGTTCCCTTCACCTACATGCCCATTAAAGTCTGCCCCAATCACCAATCGTTCATTTCTAGGTACACCATCTACCACTTCATCTAATTCACTCCAGAATCTTTCCTTCTCCTCCATCTCACAGCCAACTTGTGGAGCATAGGCACTGATGACATTTATCATCATCCCTTCAACTTCCACCTTCACGTTCATCACCCTATCAGAAACTCTCTTCACCTCCACTACACTCTTACTGTACTCTTCCTTCAGAATCACCCCTACACCATTTCTCTTTCCATCCACATCATGATAGAACAGTTTAAACCCACCTCCAATGTTCCTGGCCTTAATCCCTTTCCACTTGGTCTCCTGAACACACAACATATCTACCTTTCTCCTCTCCATCATATCAGCTACCTCTCTCACTTTACCAGTCATAGTACCACCATTTAAAGTACCAACCCGCACCTCCACTCTCCTACACTTCTCCTTTCCCTGCCGTCTCTGTAGACGTCTTCCTCCTCTCCTCCTCCTTCGGCCAACAGTAGCCCAATTTCCACCGGTACCCTGTTGGCTAACGATACCTGTGGCGGTCGTTGTTAACCCGGGCCTCGACCGATCCGGTATGAAATTCTTAATCGTGACCCGCATATTTGATTTGGCACATGTTTTACGCTGGATGCCCTTCCTAACGCCCTTCCTAACGCTCCCCATTTATCCGGGCTTGGGACCGGCACTAAGTGTGCACTGGCTTGTGCCTCCCTAATGGCTGGGTTATAATAGAATTATACCTGTTACTGTAACTAAATCATCCATTAAACTTGTATTTTACTGAATTGACAGGTACGACTATCTGGAGTTCACCGATTACAGAGGAGGCAAAGTGCGCTACGACATGAAAGTCGGCACCGAAAAGTGGCCAAAGGTGAGCTATATGCTTTTTTTAATTTTATTTTTATTAGTTCCTCACGATGGTGGACAGTAGCGGAATAAATGTAATTCGTTACTGTACTTAAAGTAGCTTTTTCTCGTATCTGTACTTTCCTGAAGTGTTTTTATTTGGGGAGACTTTTACTTTAAGTTCACTACATTTGAAAGTCAAATATTTGATTTTTGTTCTCTGTACTGCATTTTGTATTCGACTGCATTCTGCAAATCAGTCGTTACTTTTCTTTTGAGTGGATAAAAACATAACCGGTCGATCACGCCAGCAATCCACCAATCAGAGTTAAGTGCACGATCTGTTCTGACCTGGTTTTGATCGCTGCTTGGTGGTATCTACTTATCACCAACATACTGATAATGATGGAAGAAACTCCTGACTCTAATTTGCCATTACACCTGTGGTCTTTTTGTTGTTGTTAAAAAGAAGGTTTTGGGCTCATGTTTATTAGATATCAATCAGTGTTTGACTCATTAGTATCATTTTATTAATAGATCGGCGCTAAGAGTAACAATAGTCTTTTCACAATCACAGAGTTGATTAAGCAAAGCGTCTTGTGACAAAAATGTTCATGGGAACATAATAGCTGTAATAAATCATAGCACTTTGGATACTCATGTACATCTGAAGGCAAATACGTCTGTACTTTTACTCAAGTGAAAGTTCAGCGGGAGCACTTTTACTTGAGTGGTGTTTTACCTTGCATATCTCTACTGTAACTCAACAACATGGTTTGTGTACCACTGGTTCCCTGTGATATTGACATTGTATAGGTCCCATTTTCTACATCTTTATCCAGTAAAGGGTTATTCTGGGATGCTGAATATATATTGAATATGGTATCCATAATCTAAAATTTTGGAAAACTGCACAAAAAAACTCTGCAATTAACTCCTTTATTGCCACAACGTGCTAATGACTTTGACCTTTTTATTTTTACTTGCCTATAATTTTGCAAACCGGTCTATTGCTGCACTTTTCTGTTATATAATTCCAAGTCTGTGTTGTAATGCTGAAGGAGGGAAAGTGAACAAAATACAGCAATGTGGAAAATAAAATGGTTTTATTTATATATTTATTTTTATTCATTTTATTTGTATTTGTTTTTAGAAAGTCACGTTTAAAGCAGGCCACCAGCTGCAGTTCCTCTTCCACTCGGACAGCAGTAACACCGAGTGGGGCTACAAGTTCACAGTGACTGCATTCGGCCTTCCAGACATCAGCGTCTCTTGGATCTCTGACCTGCAGCTGCTTGTGTCGAGGCTGATGGGCCGCTTGGCTTCACGCACCATGGCACTCAAATCCACACAAGGTATGATGTATACATCACATAACGTTCTATTTATATGATCCACATGGACCAGTGGAGATGATCCAAAAACAGGTGTATTACTCTGAATAGATAAATGCTATTACTCCTCCCCCAGAATGAATTTTTTAGTGAAATATTGATGTAATGACTTTTTTTTTTTTTTTTTTTAAAGAGGTTCACAGCATGAAGGAGATTCCTGCAGCCGTAATGAATCACGTGATTTCCTCTCCTCTGTGGAAGCCCGTTTTCACACACGGTTTGATCGGACCAGCCAGGAGCCGAGAACTCGAATACTGCAGCAACGATACAAAACAGGTACAAGCGCTCAGGCAGACTGATCATTATGAAGTAGGAATTCCACATTTAGTCCCCATTTGCTGTTATAATCACCTCCATTCTTCTGGGAAGATGTTCCACTTGATTTTGGAGTGCTTGTGGAGATTTGTGCTCATTCAGCCACAAGATCTTTAGTAAAGTCGTGCACTGATGTAAATAAAGATTCCAGTCAGAGTCTAATAATACTTTTTACACACAGTTCAAGATAGAACACCATGTCTCATAGCTGAAATGATGGTCACATGACTGTGTTTAGAAGCACATACAATATGCATGACATTATAAAGATGCTGAAACTCATACTGCCTTAATAGAATGTAATAGTACTCTAGATCTCTAAAGATTATTACATTGTTAGCTACCTATTTATTTGTGAAGTCAGTGAGGTTTCTGGGCAACCAAAACCTGAACCGGAGCAAACCCATTTGAACAGGTTAATCCATTCATGCATCTCTCTCTGAAGCAAGCATTAAGCTGGATATTAAATTTCCCCTCGAGAATCAATAGTCTTTATCTTCCTGTGTGCGTGTTTTGCTCACAGACCAAATCCGTCTACTCTGGAGATGACCTAGTGGAGTTCCTGGTGGATTTCGCTCGCTGGGATCCTTCCCGTGAGTCATGTGATGAGAGGGCAGAGCTCATGAGGAACCTCATGCTGTCCTGCAAGAAGCAGCTGCTCAGGAGCGAGATCGCTGTCGGGTCGAAGGTCGATCATGCGGTAAACGCGATCTGGGCGGCTATGGTGTACCACACCCCGGCGCTCCAGACTTCTCTCAGGAACTTTGGTAAAGGCTTTTTGTTTTGAAAAGTTCAAGAATGATGTGTGAAAAGCACAGGAATGAACTGATTGTGTTCTCATTTACTTTCAACTGTATGTGGAGTAGAATAAAAAGCTGTATAGTTCATTTACAGTGATTATGGCAATTTATTTGTATTTTTTTCATTTTTCTAGAGCCAGCATGCTTCTAGAAATTTTATTATACACAAAAAAACCCTTGAATATTTTAAACACCGGTGGAAGCAGGTGCATAGTTGAGCATAGGCTTGTGAATAGATGGCAGAGTTGGAAGAATTGAATGGTAAGGATCACACACCTGTGCGTAGTTTTATTTGAGTGTGCTCTGTCACAGTGGGTGGCATGGAGGTTAAAAAAAGGTTGAGATGAGAGCCACGAGAAAGAGAAAAGCTGAATTCTCATAGATGTGTGTGTGGGTGTGTGTGTGTGTGTGTGTGTGTGTGTGTGTGTGTGTGTGTGTCTAAGATTATTCTTTGTGATATAATGCAAAATAAAGCTTGTATAAAATAAAGCTCTCCACAATGGTTAAAAAAAAAAAACCCGGGAAAAAGTAAACAGTTCAGCTTCTCTCTTTTTCATGGTTCTCTCTCCTTTATATTATCCATTGAGCACGCTCATTAAAAAAAACTATGCATAGGTATGTTATCCTTACCACTTGATCCTCCGGCTCCGCCCCCCATTCACAAACCGCTTGACCATGTTCAAAACCCTATTTTCATATGAGCATCATTTTAATGATAGTGATGTTTAATTTACTGTGACACCCATTCAGTAGCCTTGAATCTTTGTGCATCTCTCACACACACACACACATATTGTGTGTGTGTGGACTGTAGGCTGTTATTAAATTCTCCACAACTCATTCATCTGATTTGCCTTAGTGTGTTTTTTTTATTTTGTTTGTTTTGTTTTGTTTTGTTTTTTTGCTTCTCCAGTGGTAAAGCAGGGGCAGAGCTGTCTGACTGAGGACCTTTTCCAGGTCTACATGCTCGCCGATGGCATCAGGACATGGATGGTGAGACCTGATCATTTTTATTCATTGCATGCGATCCATGCGGCAGTTGTTTTTAAGCGAACCGTGTTTTTGTGTTTTAGTTGGAGATGAAGCAGCGCTCCATGGTGATCAAAATGAATGGGGCAGGAGAGAAAGGGGAAAGTCACGTAGAAGTTACACCAGAGTCTTTGGGTTGGTTTTTTTAAAATTATTATTATTTTTTTTAAGCGGTATTTAATGAAAACAATACAACTAATAATAATACCGTATTTTCCGGACTATAAGCCGCTACTTTTTTTCCCATGCTTTGAACCCCGGTTTCACAAGCTTCAAGCCAAAAAACTGAGCCCCATAACATTAGACCAATAAAATTGCCGAAATTGCTGAATCGGGCCGCACCACATCATAAATATGGATGAGGTTCCGCTGACGTTTGACCTGCCGCTCACTCGGACTGTCTACAGGAAATGCGAATCATTCGTCACGCTGAAAACAACCGGGCATGAAAAAACACACTTCACCTGTGTTCTGAGCTGCACGGCATCGGGAGAAAAGCTTCACCGATGGTGATATATAAAAACGCACGACGACGCCAAAAGAAAAACTCTTGAGAGAAATAGTTGTGAAAGGAAGGAGGAAGACAGTGAACAATGACTTTCTTGGTAGGCTACTGTTTAGATACAAGCCGTGTAACAGGCACTGTCTTTCATTAAAGCCTGTGTAAAGTGCATTAGTTTCAATGTAGGCTTATAGACAGGTGCAGCTTATTAATGTTCAAAATAAAAATCTTTGTCAAATTCAGTGGGTGCGGCTTATATTTGGGTGCGCTTAATAGTCCGGAAATTACGGTAGTTAGAAATGGTGTAGTACAACATTTTCGGATCTGATACCGAAAGCTTGTGTATCAGCCAGCATCAATACTGATTTATAATTTTTTTTAATTTATTTATTTATTTTATTTTATTTTATTTTATTTTATTTTATTTATTTATAATAAAAAATTATTTACTCAAAAATACAGAAAACCTCAGCTTTCACTCAAAAAAATCTGAGAACAAATATTATAATTTGGAATCAATACCATTATTATTATTACAATTAAGAGAAGCATACAATTATATAAATACAATACAATTTTATTTATTTATTTATTTATAAATAGATAAATAATTTAACAGCTTTTGAATAAAAAAAATTATTTTTTTCATTAACATTAAACACCAGAAAATGTTGACTTTATTGAAACTATAATTTTCAAACTCTTTTTATGTTTTCTCTCCCATGTTCATGTTTTCTCTCGCTCCCTCTCCAGCTGAGATCTGCATCAGTAAGACCTTGCTGTTGTTCAGGTTCAACCCCGATGCCTCCAGTGCCCCTCCTCCACATCCTGACCCCTGTAAACTCGAAGAGACCCCTGTTGTCCCAGTTCTCCCTGTATTCCCTTACTCTGTGTCTATATCAGAAGGGGATTTCCAGGCCTGTCCTGCTCCATCCACCTCCTCATCCTCACAGAGTCCTATAAAAGTAGAGGCTCAGATGTCCGCTCCCTCTGATCATGGAGCTTCCAGCAGTGGCAGTGCTCAGGATTCGAGAGGATCCACAGAAAGCCTTCATTCGCAGTGCGGAGAACCCGTCTCCCCTCTGACCTTCTCCCGCAGAGCGCCGTTCAGCCGCGGTCGCCTCAGACTGCTTTCCTACCGCTCGGTCGAAGAAACGCGTCCCACGCCCTCGGTCAAAGACAGATTCCCGATTCTCAAACACATATTCAGCTTTGTGAAGGACATGGTGATTAGTGAGACCAGGTATAATGGACACGCCATATTTAACATATTTAAACATTTCTGGTGAGGTTTGGGGAAATGGGGAAGTTGTAGCTCAGCTCTTACAATAAATTATATATATTGTACGATCAGGCATAACATTATGATCAGTGAATTAAATAACACTCATTATCTGTTCATCACCTGTTAGTGGGTGGGATATTATTGGGCAGCAAGTGAACATTTTGTCCTCAAAATTGCTGTGTTAAAAACAGGAAAAATGGGCAAGCGTAAGGATTTGAGCGAGTTTGATGAGGGCCAAATTGTGATGGCTGGACGACTGGGGCAGAGCATCTCCAAAACTGGGGCTCTTGTGGGCTGTTTACGGTCTGCAGTGGTCAGAATCTATCAAGCGTGGTCCACGGAAGCAACAGTGGTGAACCGGCGACAGTGTCATAGGCGGCCGAGGCTCAGCGTAAGGTCCGATCCAACAGACGATCTCCTCTAGCTCAAATTGCTGAAGAAGTTAATGTTGGTGATGGTCGACGGGTCAGAACTGTTTTGGCAGCAAAAGGGGGGCCGACACAATATTAGGGAGGTGGTCATAATGTTATGCCTAATCGAAAGTTATGCCTGTCCGGTGTATATAATATGTTTTCATAGATATATATAATAGATATATAATATCTAAATATAATAAAGCTCAATTGTTGTAGAAATGAGATAAACGTGAATCACTCTGGATAAAGGCATCAGCTAAATTGCCATAAATGTAATATGAAATGTAATTGTTTTCACAGTTATAGTCAGAGTTGTAAGTTTTCAGACATGGGAAACTTTCGGATGGAGAGATTTGTGGTTTCTTGGTAATAATGACGAGAGCTGGAAAAAAAAAAAAAAAACTTGTATTTTATAACTGCAATAAAATTAACATGTTTTCTGGGCGTTCCATGACATTAACACAAGTATTTTTATAGTTATAGCTTGTAACCATTGTGGTAAAGTGATTCTGAAGTGAGTGGTGTATTCTTATTAACAAATGCAAGAAATAATGGATCATGGAACTTTAAAATAAAGGGTCACACTTATTTCTTCAAAAACTATGCATATTGTTTAATAGTTGTATCATTTTTTTTTTTTACTTTATCTTTGAAAGTACTGTAATGTTAGACTTTATATAATTAATAAGAAGTAAATGTATCTCTATATACTCATAATTCCTTAATTCATTTTTGTGTGTCTGTGTGTAGCATTCTTCAGACTCTTGCCTTGAAAAAGTCCCAGACTACGAGTGCGTGTGAAGTTTTAGACATGGTGCAGCAGTTTTTACTGTCCATGGGGAAACCGCACCTCTTCCAGGCTCCCTGCATTCTGTTCCTGCAGGAGCTTCTGGCCTGCCAGAAAGACTTCACCAAGTACGACTTCTCTCGTCATACATCTAAATGGTTTGGATTATGTTTACTCTTACTTTTATACTATGATAACGGGTAATTAGGGTTGAGGGAGTCACTGGTGCGTTATTATTTGATTTGATTTTGGTTTAGGATGCAATGATGTGATTATTATGCATATCGCATTTTCTTTTCCATCTGAATTCTGTCTCCTGCAGCAGTACAATTTACTTAATAAACACAGACTGCCATTTATATGTAGGTTTTTTTTGTTTGTTTTATTGAAATTATGAAACAATGAGCATGTTTATCAATCCAGTAAAATGCTGAGTAGAAGATTGACCCTTCATGACGTTTGGATTTCAATTGACAACACAAACTGAAGCACTGCTGCATAGAATTGTTTAGTATAGTGTAATATTGTGTAAAGGTCCATGCTGATTAAAATTATAAGTTCATAGTGGTCTTATATTTTGGTTATATCTCAAGCATTTTACCTGGATTTTTTTTCTCTTTTGCTAATGAATGTTACTGTTACTGCTTATTCAGTTCCCCTTCCCTTATTCCTACTTACTAGTGTGTATTTTTTAAAGCAGTCTTCTCTCTCTCTCTATCTCTCTATCTCTCTCTCTCTCCCAGTTATTTCTCCCAGTTGTCTGGCTGTGGGCCTGATCTGAAAGATCGAGTCAGGTCGTCCTACCATCAGCTCATTCACATGCTAGTAGAGGCCGTGCAAGGGTTCAGTAAACTCAATGACAAGTAAGATAACATTTTATTGTGCGAATGAGGCTTTTTTAATTAATTAAAGTAGCTTCTGTGCACAGTATTACATCATGCATTTTATGTAAATGTGAGATTTTGTTTTTGTTAAATCATCTGGAGCATGACCACAGGCAAAAAAAAAAAAGGTGTATGTATGTGTGTATGTGTGTATATATGTGTGTGTGTGTGTATGTATGTATGTATGTATGT
>JAAIIK010000041.1:6535556-6551984 GCA_014706435.1 Silurus glanis | reverse complement strand
ACAACCCTAATATATAAAATATATGTAATAGAGAGAGAGAGAGAGAGAGAGACAAATAAAGCAAAAACAAAAATTTAACTAATGATGTATATTCAATAGAACTGAAAATATTATCTACTGCAGGCATATTTATGAAAATGTGTTGAAAAGTATTGAACCTTAAACAGAGTGGTGCAAAACAATAAAGTTTAAACTAGAGGTCGACCAATTAATTGCGGCAATTTATGGCCTTTTTTTTTTTTATTAATTGTCTTCGGCAGATTGGGCTGCAAATTAGGCCGATTATTAGGCAGGCACCTCTGACGTTCTCCGTGTGCGTGAGGCATAACATTCCTATACCAGCAGGTGGCAGGAATCTGTATTCCGAATCCAAACAGGGAAACTGGAAGAACTAAACAGCGTTTCCACCTGCGGCAATCATTACTGACAGATTCCTGTAGCTTTTTACAATTATGTATGTTACGTTGCAAAGACAAGCACAAGAATCATGGGCAGGATTCAAACCCTCATTTTGTGTGTGTGTGTGTGTGTGTGTGTGTGTGTGTGTGTAATAGATTGAATAAAGCTTTGTATCTTGTGCCCCAGGGTGCTGCTTCCTGCCTTGTCATGTGTGCAGACATGTCTGCTACACCTGCTAGATATGAGTTGGGAAGTTCAAGATCTGCCTCTATTTGAAGACATCAGACTTCCTGATCTGCTCCTCACCATGTCTCAGGAGAACATCAGCGTGCATGACATCGCCATAAGGTGTGTGATGAAGCTTAGCGCCCCCTTTCAGGTTCTGATTTCTGTGTTCAGTCTTGTTTATTTAATCAGTAATCAATTTATTTAAACACAAATGATTCAGAGTTATTTTTAACCATGTGTGCATGACTTAAGTGTCCCTTATGTCTGCTGATTTATGCCTCCTTTTCTCTGTCATTCCTGCAGCCAGTGGACGGAAGAGGACGAGATCGCGGACTTCGAGAGGAACACAGAGTGGATGGACGAGTGCATGGACGGCATGTTCGAGAAATGGTTCGACAAAATCTCGCAAGCCTCACCTGAGGACAAGAGAAAGGTAGAACACACCTGAATCCACAAAGAAATGCTAATGTTCAGTGATTTTGCCATGCAAAGCCTTGACTCTTTGTCAACTAGTTACAAAAATCCCAGTTACAGAATTTCAAAACCACAGCATAAACCTATTAGAAAATAGAAACAAATGGAGGAAGTTGTCGAAAGCATTGTAAATAATTAGGTTTTTATAGCAAACAAGTGTCCTGTGCAGAATGACAGTAAGGAAAATGGCCATTATATCGTGTCCTAAGTGTGTCTTTCGCAACAGCGAATCTCTTGGTCTCGACTCGGTACACATGAGGGGGAAATGTCAACACCTGTTCTAATTCCAGAGCTCCAGCCAGGCTTAAGCTCTTTATAAATATTTACAAAGAATTCAACCTCAAACTTGTGTAAATTTTACTCTTACCCAAATCTCCTTTCCATGGAAAATACCACATATACATTTATGCTCATTTGTTTCCCCCTCTCTTAGTGGCTCTACTGTTTATACCTGAGCTCTTTCTGATCTGGAACTAAATGGACTATACAAAACTAAAATATTGGACATATTGAGGACTCAATCAAGTGTATTAAGTGTGTTTCCTTGTAGATTTTTGAAGGTAACCTCGTGTCCTCTCTGCAGATGCACATGTTCATCGCACGCTATTGCGACCTTTTGAACGTGGAGATCTCGTGCGATGGATGTGAAAGAATCGCGCCCGGACACCGCTACCGCTGTCTTCAGTGCACTGACATGGACCTGTGCAAGACCTGCTTCCTGAGTGAGCCGCCGAAATCTTTAACTCCTCGTAAAAGCAGTAGCAAAGCAATGAGTGTTTTTTTCATTAACATGAGAGGGTGCTAGTCGACACAAAAATAAGGGAATAGGAATAACGGGAATACCGGGAATAATGAAGGAATGATTATTTGTAGCAGATATAACACTAATGATGTTTCAAGTGATAGTATTATAGTTCGATTTTATATATATATATATATATATATATATATATATATATATATATATATATATATATAAAATACATACAGCTCTGGAAAAAAATGAGACTGCTGCAATTTACATCTAAATCAGCATCTCTCTGAGTATGACAAGCATTCAATGCCAGTTTTCTTTTTTTATTTCTACACAAGCACACCTCGTTCTGCTTAATGAGGTACTGATTTGGTGATCACCTGAATCCAATCCTATTTAATGGGAAAAGTAGAAAAAAGCTGTAATCAACACACTCCTCTTGAAATGTGACCAATTGGATGGTAAAAAAGGTCTTTTAAAGGTAATTGGAAATTTAAAAATAACCATTGAACATGCCAAAAACGGTAAAAAGAGAGGTTTTGAGTGAAGAAAAAAAGGCTCAATCCTAGCTTTACTGGCATAAGGATTCAGTGAGTGTCAAGTTGCTTCTATCTTTAATATCTCAAAGACAGCAGTTCACAAAAACAAGATCAAGCAATAGAGCAACAAAGCTACAGCCTGGAACCGGCTGAAAACGGGTCAGTAGCAACCGAGAGGACCGCAAACTTATTCGATTGTCAATCAAGAACCGTAGGCTGACCTCAAGTGACCTTCAACAACAGTGGCAAACTGAGACTGGGGTGAAGTGCACAGCATGAAACAGGCTTCTACATGCAGAGCTAAAGTCATACAAAACCAGAAAAAAAGCCCTTCATCAGTGAAAAGCAAAGAAGAGCCAGTCTGAAGTTTGCAAAAGACCACAGGAAGTGGACTGTAGCGAACTGGAGTAAGGTAATCTTTTCTGATAAGTCCAGTTTTCAGCTTTGCCCTACACCCGGGCGTGTTCTGGTTAGACGGAGACCTGGAGAGGCCTACAATCCACAGTGTCTTGCACCAACTGTAAAATATGGAGGAGGGTCAGTGATGATCTGGGGGTGCTTCAGCAAGGCTGGAATTGGACAGATTTGTCTTTGTGAAGGCATGAATCAAGCCAAGTACAGGGTTGTTCTAGAAGAACATTGGTTTCCTTTTGCTAAGACAATGTTCCCCAACTCAGAGGATTGGATTTTCCAACAGGACCATGGGCCATGCCATACATCCGGAGCAATCAGAGTCTGGATGGAGGATCACCAGATCAAGACTCTGTCATGGCCAGCCCAATCTCTAGATTTGAACCCTATTGAAAACCTCTGGAATGTCATCAAGAGGAAGATGGATGGTCACAAACCATCAAGCAAAGCTGAGCTGTTTGCTTTTTTGCAAAAAAAAGAGTGGTATAAAGTTACCCAACAGCAATGTGGAAAAACTGGTGGAGAGCATGACAAAACGCATGAAAGCTGTTATTGCAAATACTGATTTCTTAATGTTAGAAACTGATTATTTTGCAGTGGTCTCAAATTTTTTTCTAGAGCTGTATATATATTTACAGTATCTCACAAAAGTGAGTGCACACCTCACATTTTAGCAACCATTTTATTATATGTTCTCAAGGGACAAAACTTGGATATAATTTTAGAGCAGCTGTACGTCATGTAAACATGCAAAGCCACATGTGCTATTCATCATGTTCATGTTTTTGTCTGCTTGACAGGATCATACAAATTTGTGTATCTTGTATTAGAGCAGTTCAAATTTGGTGCTTTGAGTACAATTCTCTTATACTGACAACTGGATGTTCAACATGGCACCTCATGGGAAAGACTCTCTGAGGATTTGAGAGTTAGATTTGTTGCTCTCTATAAAGATGGGTTAAGGTTAGAAGATAAGAAGATTATTAACAAAGTGAGGTACAGTACAGTGGCCAGGGTCATACAGAGGTTTTCCAAGACGGGTTCCACTCGGAAGAAGCCTCACAAGGGTTCGATCAAAGATGTTGATGTGCTGTGCATCAGGTGCAGAAGCTGACTTAAAAAAAAACAGACACATAAGTGCTACCACACACTGCAACAAGTCTCATGGCTCAGATGGTGTCCAGCATGTGTGGCGACACCGTGATGAGGACTGCCAAAAAAATTGTCTAAGCATGGTGGTGGTATCATCATGGTCTGGGGCTGCATAAGTGCTGCTGGTACTGGGGAGTTGTGGTTTATTGAGGATTCCAACATGTGACATTCTGAAGCAGAACATGATGTTTTTTACTTCAGGCTGAAGTGCAGGTTTCCAACATGAAAATGACCCCAAACATACCACCAAGATGAAAAATTCCTTGCTGAAGGTGATTAAGTATCCAAGTATGTTTCATCCTGAACCCTATTTAGCACCTGTGGGGCATCCTCATGTGGAAGGTGGAGATGTGTTCAACATCCAGCAGCTCTGTTATGTCATTATGGAGGAGTGGAAGAGGATCCCAGCAACAACCTGTGCAGCTCTGGTGAATTCCATGCCCATGCCCTCACTTTGGGCACAGTTTTGGCATGTTCACTTAGGGTGTACTCATTTTTGTTGCCGGCTATTTTGACAATCATGGCTGTATGTTGTTATTTTCAGAGGACAGTAAATCTATACTGCCAAGTTTCATTTCTATAGTATTGTCCCTTAAGAAGATCTACTAAAATGTTTGAAATGTGAATGTTGTACTTACTTTTGTGAGATACTGTATATATATATTGGAATGGAAGGAATTCTTTCCGTTCTCCAATTATGACCTTAAACCATTTTTCCCCAAGGCATGCAGATGCTTGTAAAGTCTGACCACTCAAGGCAGCCTCATTACAGGAGTAGTGCCAATGTTTTGGAATCCTGTTAGTGATTATTAACGTGAATAGTGTGTTTTCTGTTGTTAATAGATTCTGCTTTATCTCTACAGGCGGCGCGAAGCCTGAAGGCCACGAGGACGAGCATGAGATGGTGAACATGGAGTATGCTTGTGATCACTGCCAGGGTCTCATCGTAGGCAGCAGGATCAACTGCAATGTCTGCGAGGACTTTGATCTCTGCTTCGGTTGCTACAACACCAAGAAATACCCAGACAGGTATAAGAGAAATAAAAAAAATTATTTGTTTTTTATTTATTTTGCCAGTCCAGGTGCTTGGCTAAAAAGAATTCCTTAATATGTAATAATAGTTTAGCTATATATTAAAAGGGGAAAAAACTATGCAAAAAGTGTATGTATATTTTAGGGATGTGCATCTCCATTACCAAGGACAGTGCATTTTGCATCTCACTTGCATAGCCAACGATACGATACATTAAAAATGCAAATGAAGCAGCGATACGATAAGATGCGATACGATTCACCCCATTACAATGCCGTGCGAGTCGATTTCGATTTGATTCAACACAGTGCGATTCATTGCAATACGATGCAATGGAAAAAAATTCTATTCCATGCAATTTAATATGGTACAGATGATTTTGATTTCTTTGGTTCAGACAGACAGCAAATCTACTTACGTGACTTCTAACGCATGGCCCTTTCATAAAACAGGCCTTTGTAGTGCAAAAAAAAAAAAAAAAAAAAGGTTGCAGCTCTACCTCTGCCAGGTTAATCTACATTTTATGTGACTCTCAGGACACGCCTTGGTTTTAGAGAGGATAAATCGATTTAAATGTAACATATTTGTCACAAACTATTCGTCACTTTCTAAATTAAAAAAAAGTGTAGCACATCTACTAATAATTCTATATAAATAAATCGTTTTTTTACTAATGTAAATATGTAAAAAAAAAAAAAAAAGCCAATTTGTATCTCTAATGCACACTTTTTTAACTTTTATGCCAATGCACCAATGCGAGTCGATGGATCTTATCACTAGTATATGTGTATGTAAAAAAAAAAAAAAAAAAAAGATAGATAGATAGATAGATAGATAGATAGATAGATAGAAGTGTGGCTAAAGATTTTGGTTAATAAAATGAATGGAAATGCAGCATTTTGTTTTTGGCCACACCTCTGTAACATTTTCTTACATTTGTTTCTAGTCATTTGCCCACCCACCGTATCACAGTCTACCCCATGGTGACCATCCGCATCAGCGATCGACACCGGCTCATCCAGCCGTACATCCATAACTACTCTTGGCTCCTGTTTGCCAGCCTGGCCTTGTTCACCTCCGAGCTGATGTGCGAGTCAACGGACCCCGTGACTCAGGGTCATGCCGCAGCGCTGCAAAGCCGCTGCTCCCAGCTCATCACTGAGTGTTTAATGAAGGGCCAGACAGGAAAAGGTAACCTATAAAGAAGAATCGAGTGTGTTTTCAGTATAGATGGTGGATTTAGTGAAAAGTTATTCTGCAGAAATGACAAGTTTCAGATCAGCCTCCTTCATTATCTGTACGAGCAAATGCTCCTGAGATGAATTGAAATGTTGCACTTTGCTCGCACAGCTGATGGACATTTGTCGCGTTTTTTATGGAAACATTCTGTACTGATATGCTTGCAGGAAATGAGCTCAATTATTTCTGATCTTCTGACTTTTACTGTCCATCTCCTCCCTTTTCCCGTTGACCTCCTTAAGGTTTGCGCGCTTCAGCTCTTTTGTCCTTGCTGTCCTCTAATGAGCCGGAGCCGTGTCCTCCCAGCCCAGTGCCCAGTCAGGAGCTCAGCATCTCGGACACATCCTCTCTACCTGGCAGCACTGCAGCTCTCTGCTCTCCACCATCCTTTTTTTTAAAAACACTGTCCGCAGAGGAGAAAGACGAGCGGGGCCAGTTGGTTTCACAGGATACGCTTGATTCTCCATCACTGAATAGCGAGGGCACACTGTCTCCAGAGCTCAGAGGTTGGTGCGACTGCGAGGCATATTTCAATGTAGCTTACTGTGAATGTAACTATGTAGAATACATTGAATCTACAATTAACATGTTCAAGCCACACATCTATACCATATAACACGCCAATGGATGGCAAAACAAGGCTGCATGCACAGTCACAGGGAGCACCAACTTTCATAAGTCAGTGTGCCAAAAGTTATTGAGTACGATAGTGTGAGAGCATATTAAGATGAATAAGAGAGCATGATATGAGACATGTCAACTTTTTTTTTTTAAACGTTAGAATTCTTCACTGAATATATACACAAATAACTTTGATAGAACGGGAAAATATTATTTTTCCATTTCAGATGCCGATTCCACTGGTGATACCATCACTTCTGCCACCTCTGAGAACCTAAACAAAGAACAGGAGGATGGGACACCTAAAGGGCCTCTGCAGGAGCACGTGTTTGCGGAGTGCTCCAGGGAGAGGATTCTGGGATTGCTAGCAGCCATGTTACCTCCAGCAAAACCAGTAACTTTTACGTCTATACTCTACTACAACGTTACGTACAGTCGAAGGCAGAAATGTACACCTGCACAGTTTAAGGATGCAAACTTCTGCACTCAACTGTAAACTGCAGGAATTTTTTTTTCTTTTAGTGCAGAAATATTTTTAGGAGATGTAGTATTCACATAGTATAGTATATACTGTATGGATATACACTGTATGGATAAAATAATTGGGACATCTGACTTCTCCAGCCATATGTGGCTCCTCCCCAAATTGACTATAATGTTTTACGCAAACAGTTGTATTGGATGTTTTTGGATGCAGCAGCATTTAAATTTCCCTTCAATTGAACTAAGAGACCCAAACCTGTTCTAGCATGACAATGTGTGCTCAAAGTGAGCTCCAACAAGATCTGGTTTACATGGGTTGTTTTAGAAGATCTTGAGTGGCCTGCTATAAACCTCTGACCTCAACCCTACTGAACACCTTTGAGGATTAACTGGAACGCTGACTGCACCCCAGGTTTCCTCACCCTACATCAGTACCTGACTTTACTAACACTCTGCTCAAAGAGCACAAATCTCAACAACTTTGCTCTAAAATCAGTGCATCTTCCCAGAAGAGTGGAGGTTATTATAATCAAAAATTGGGACTGAATGTGGAAACGTTTAAAAAGCACATTGAATCATGTATCCACAAACTTTCATCCATACAGTGTGTACCTGTTGAGATGTTCCGAATGTTTCCTGAGGATTAATGTTATCTAAAAAAAAAAAAACAAAAAAAAAAAGATATGAATGTTTGGCCTTTTGACTTTTCAGGGCACTACGATTTCCCTCTCCGGTCTGAGCCCTATCCTGCCTTTACTGTTCCGTGTTGTCATCTCCAATGCCGGCTGTTTAAACGAGGCCTACCACCTGACACTCGGGCTTCTAGGACAGCTGCTTCTGCGCATCTCCCCTGCCGAGGCCGATGCAGCCGTCACAGAGGCACTTTCTGAGAAATTTGAGCTGCTTGCACAAGCCAACGGAGCGATCAATGATACACCAGGCTGGAAAACCACTCAGCTTTTGTTCAGCCTCGGAGCTGTGTGCTTGGACAGGTCAGAACTTCTCACACCTTTGGGCAATCCAATTACAGATACCAACCAGGAATAAAAGCATGCAGGAACCTGGCATCTCTGTCTGTCTGTCTGTCTGTCTAGGGGTTTCAATTTGAAAAGATTTGAAAGTTGTAATTTGTGAATTTGGCCTTGATTTTACAAATTCTTAACTTTTACACTTGATTTTTGAATTTCTTTTCCTTTTAGGTACTAAATCCCTTCTCACACAATCCAATTAAGAAATTGGAAAAATCTGAAAGCCGGTCCTCGAGAGCAAAATAAAACCGGCTACACATAAAAAAAAAAATGCATTCATTAGAAAATTACAAAACAAATATATTTGATATGTTTCCAGCAAATTACATTGCCTTCATTTACATTTCCACTTGCCACCCTATGACCAGGCTTTTATGTTCGCACAATTCTTGGAAAGGTTTTCATCTTTTTTCCTGTCGATAAGGCAAACAAATGAGCTTCTATTGTTCTTGATTTTATTTAAATTGCAAGCCATCGCAAAACTATTCAACTCGCCACAGGTCTTATTTTGCTAGTATCTGCGCATCACATAATCATTTTATTTGTTGTTATCAATTGTCAAAGGTTTGTGCCTATAAAGAATGAAACGTGATAATTCTTTTTGTTTATATTCCCCACACCTTTGTATAATTGCAGTCGCATCGGGTTAGACTGGGCGAGCTCCGTGGCGGACATCTTGCGAAATCTGAACTCGTGTCCTCAGTGGTGCGACGTCATCGCACGCTTCACCGACCACTGCATTCAGCATCTACCACACCAACTTAAACGCAGCAACATCTTCACTCTGCATGTCCTGGTCATCTTCCCTGAGGTATTAAATAAAAACGCACACAGTGAGCACAGTTTATGACGTTTTATTATTTACTTTAGTAGATCATTTCATGGATGTAGTGAACTGCTGCTGTAATCATAAAGTCAAAGTGCTCGTCTCAGGACTCTTATTTATACTGAATATTATGTCAAACACACTCTGTAATGTTTGACATTATAGTGTGCGGGTGTAAAAGCGTAATAATTTATAAATCCATTATGGTGCGACACCTAGAAGTGGATGGTTTCCTTTTTCATTTAGATTTTTCTACTGTTTCATGCTCAGTTTCTGTCTTAATTTTTTTTTCCTTTTTTCATGACACTCTTGCCTCTGGCTTTTTCCCTCATTGGAGATCGAAATGTAAATATACACATTCTTTAGTCAGGTTGTGCCAGTTTAATGCGAACGGATTTGTTCAGTAGAACAATAGTTTGAAATCTTTTGAAATAGTTTTAAAGGGCATTAATTAAACGTGCCTGAGAGATTCCCTGGTGTGTCTTCATGTAAAAAAGGAGCAGTCAAGTCCCAGACGCGAGCCATGTTTACGTCTGGCCCATCTCACTACAACGTCAAACAATCCTTCACATTTTAAAGGGCTTTTGTGACGAGAAGCTATAAACATAAATGACCATGATCCAAATATACCTTTCTGAAGTTAAACAAACGGCTGGGTTTCAGGTGCTGTGCATGGGAACTCAGTCGGTGTTCATAGACAACGCTAACGAGCAGCACAACATCATCCTGCTTAAACACTTCACCGAGAAGAACCGAGCCGCCGTGGTCGACGTTAAGACGCGGAAAAGGAGGACGGGTGAGAGTATTTCTGGAGTGTGTTCTGACTAAATTTCTATGGTTATGACTGGCCTGGATTGGACCTTTTTATAAATCAGTGCTTAAAGTCTCTCTGAACATGTTATATGATGAAAAATACACATGATTCTTAGTACTTTTTGATTCTATTCCACATTTATTCCCATTTGCTATTTAAATAACCTCCACTCTTCTGGGAAGATGTTCCACCAGACTTTGTGTGTATTTGTGCTAATTTGTCCTCAGCCACAAGGGTTTTAGTAAAGTCAGGTACTGATGTAGGGTGAGGAGGCTTGGGGTGTTCAGTAGGATTGATTAGCAGGACACTCAAGATCTACTCCAACAATGTGTTCATGGAGCTGGCTTTGTGCACAGTGGCATTGTCATGCTGGAACAGGTTTGGGTTCCTAGTTCAAGCGAAGGGAAAATTTTATGCTACAGCATCCAGAGAAATCCTATACAATTATATGCCTTCAATTTTGTTAACAGTTTGGGGAAGAGACATTTTGAAAAGAAAGAAAAAAACGGGTGTCCCAATACTTTTTGTCCATATATTGTATATTTTGGATTTATTTATTTTTATTTTTTTAGGCTTAGGGTGCTTTATGTGCTTTATAGCCATGGTGCTGTAAGCCTAGTTGACTCACAAAAAAAGAAATAATTTAATACAATTATTTTATTTTAACTGCCATTTTAATCAAATCAGAAATCCTGCATCTTATATTGGAACAGCACTTTCTGATCTGCTGCACGAGTTTAAGAATTCAAAGCCAAACCTTCCAAACCCTCATTTCATTCATCACCACACAATTTCATCGACTATTTCTCTCCAGCACGCCCCATTGTGGTTTCATTCCCGACTTACTGCACTGCATTTATTATGTCTGTACTCATTATTCACTTTCCTCACAGTGAAGGATTACCAGCTGGTGCAGGCTGAAGAGAGCTTGGCTCTCTCCAGCCACTACCTAAAGAACTTGATCTCCATCGTGAACCAGCTACTGCAGACTGGGGTGGACAGAAGCTCCCCCGACGCAGTGGAGGCCACCTGGGTGCTCTCGCTCGCCCTCAAAGGCCTCTACAGCATCCTTAAGGTGACGCGAGCTTATTATCGCAAACGCGCACAAAATTGTTTTTTTTTTTTATTTCATGCAAGAAGTAAAAGCAACAATATAGAACGCTTAATGAACATCATACATCATTAGCAGGTGATCAATTAGGCCTTCTACAATTCAGATTTAAAGATTTGTGGACACCTGACCAATATACCCAAGAATCTTTCCGAACCTCTGGGAAGGTTTCCACAATATTTTGGAGATATGGCTACGGGGGTTGGTGAATATTCACAGCCAAGAACATCAAAGAGTTCAGGCACTGACGTAGTATAATAAGTCCTGTTCATCCCAAGGATGTTCAATGGGGTTGAGGTTGGGGATTTTCCCAGGTTCTTCTACCTCAGTCCTAATGTGTTTTTGGACTTTGCTTTATGCACAGATGCAGTGTCATCCTGGAACATGTTCTGACCTTTTCGTTTCAGTGAAAGGAAATTGTAAAGCCTACAGCATGCTAATGAATTCTATATAATTGTAGGCTTCCAAATGTTTTAACTTTCCAAGTTTAGGGAAGAACAACAAATGTGTGTGATGGTGGTGGCTGGTGTCCACATTCCTTTCGCTGTGTCACAGCGGCCTAGCTTTGTGATTTGTCATTATTCCACACCTAAAGATTATCAGATTCATTTCTTATTTCGATATCTCATGCAGTAAATGGTAGTGGAGTGAAGGTGAATAATACACAGACTGTTATTTGGGTTTTGTGTTATTGAAATTAAAAGAGATAACGCTGTAGTAATCATGCCTATTTATTTCTGTCTGGGTAAATTTTATTTTATTTTTTTTATAAAAAAAAAAACAGTGCCTCAGAATTGATTCATTTGCTGACTTTTGAGCCCTAGTGTATGTGGTTATAGTAATATGTACTGTATTGTTTTGTCAACTTGAAAAGATCTGAAAAACAGCAAAAAACAAAAAAAGATCTGTAACCCAATGGTTACAATAAATTCAACAGCTGAGTTTGTAGAAGTAGAGAACAGGGGAATGTGGTCAGACCTGCAGCTATTAGCTCGCTTTGTTCTTGGCACCATACTAACATTTGTGCAGAAATATAATATAATGTATTGGCCTAAAGACTCTGCTTTTCAACTCTGCATCATCGATTATACCCCAGCAGATGGTAAAAAGTGTGTGTGTGTGTGTGTGTGTGTGTGTGTGTGTGTGTGTGTGTGTGTGTGTGTGTGGACAGAAGCACGGCAGCGAGCAGGCCCAGGAGGCCATGCACAGCGCCGGCCTCATGCAGCTGCTAGTACGCAAATGCAGCAAAGGCACGGGCTTCAGCAAGACGTGGTTGCTGCGTGACCTGGAGATCCTCTCCATCATGCTGTACTCGTCCAAACGCGAGATCCACTTCATGGCCGAGGAGAGCGAGAGCGGCGAGCGAGAGGAGGACAGAGAAAGGGAGAAAGAGCATGACTCTGACTTTTCCAGCTGCTGCGCTGAAGACGTCGACCCTCTCGAAGGATTGGACGAAGAGACAAAGGCCTGCTTCCAGGTGAGAGTGATGAACAGGGCAACACAGACATTGTCATGACTAAGCTCTAAGCAGGCACGTTATACATAACCTTTTTTATTTTTTTTACTTTTTCTCCGTTTATGGGATGCACAGTCATTTCGGAACGCAGGAGTACGGATGCACTGATGACAATTTTACCACTTAGTGCATGTACTAATAGCAGAATCGACAACCCCAATTCCAAAAAAGTTGGGACATCGTCAAATCTGTGTAAAAACAGAATGCAATGATTTGCAAATCTCATAAAAAAAATGTAAAAAAAAGTTGGGACGGGGCAACACAAGTAAGTGTTGTTAAGTCAGTAATAATGGCAAAACAGTTGAACATCTCATGGTTTGCTGTACATATTATCGAATGTTTAAAAGAATCTGGAAAAATCAAGGCAAAAATCGATACTTGGATGCTCGTGATCTTTGGGCTCTCATTGTACAGTTCTTTAGTTTAAACATTTGGTATGTTTATGTTCTATTGTGAATAAAATTTGGGTTTATGGGATTTACAAATCATTGCATTCTGTTTGTATTTACATTTTACAGTGTCCCAAGTTTTCGGAATTGGGGTTGTACTTAATATCAGTCGGTCAGGGTTTTTATGGAACATGTTATGATCTCTGTTTCTCTAGATACCTATTGGTCAACAAAAATGCCTACATGCTTTTGTACTAGGATGGTCGTACTGAAATGTGTTTGATAGCTACGTTAGTTACCGTAATTTCCGGACTATTAAGCGCACCCATATATAAGCTGAATTTTACAAATATTTTTTATTTTTTTATTTACAGTCTACACTGAAACTAATGAACTTTACACAGGCTTTAATGAAAGACAGGGTCTGTTACACGGCTTGTATCTAAACAATAGCCTACCAAGAAAGTCATGGTTCACTGTCTTCCTCCTTCCTTTCACAATTTCTCTCGGGAGTTTTTCTTTTGGCATCGTCGTGCGTTTAAAAATCACCATCGGTGAAGTTTTTCTCCCGATGCCGTGCAGCTCAGAACACAGGTGAAGTGCGGTTTTTCATGCCCGGTTGTTTTCAGCGTGACGAATGATTCACATTTCCTGTAGACAGTCCCAGTGAGCGGCAGGTCAAACGTCAGAGGAACCTCATCCATATTTATGATGTGGTGCGGCCCGATTCAGTGGGAGCGCATCTGATTTAATATAAAGAGTTTCATTGGTTCACCTGAACCCGTTCTGCAATTTCATTGGTCTAATGTTATGGGATTCAGTTTTTTGGCTTGAAGTTTGTGAAACCGGGAAAAACCCAGGAAAAATCCACATATTAGCCGCTTCGTTGTTTAAGCCGCGGGGTTCAAAACGTGGGAAAAAAGTAGCGGCTTATAGTCCGGAAAATACGGTACATTGGATCCGGCAGGGTTGCGGGGATGCTAAATGGGTTTTGTTTCACTTCTGTCCATAAGCAATTTCTCTCACCTAGCCAATGTACGTGTTAGTAATGAACTCCTCATGCTGGGTTTGATGTTGAAGATGTTTAATCCTCTCGATACCTTTTGGGCAGTTTGCAAGCTGCTTTGTTTTAATCACAGTCATTAATTAAGTAATGATTATAGACCCAAAACTGTCCTAGCATGACAATGTCCTTATGCAAAAAGACAGCTCTATGAAGATATGGTTTACATGGGTTGGATTGGAAGATCTCCTGCTATAGAGCTCTGAACTCAACCCTATTGTACTCCTTTGGGATGAATTGGAATTGACTGCACCCCAGACCTCCTCACCTTATCTACCTTTACTGACTTGTGGCTAAATGAGCACAAAGGTGTTCGTGGGGGGTCACTGATGTGTGTGTGTGTGTGTGTGTGTGTGTGTGTGTGTGTGTGCGCGCTTTCAGCTTACTCATGATGCTCTAAACGCTCCATTACACATTCTGAGAGCTTTGTATGAGCTCCAGATGAAGAGGACAGACTCCTTTTTTCGTGAAGTGCAGAAACGGTGAGCAGCTTTTTAATTTCCTGTTCAAAATATTCCTCCTTTCAGGTAATGTTCGGAATAGCAGAATAATAATAATAACCACACTAAGAATTGCGAAAATGATCGGAAAACTTTTTGTCATGATCGGAATCTTTTTGTCAGATTCGACGGAGACGTAATAAAGACCGATGAGACAATCAGGACACTGGCACAGAAATGGCAGCCTGTAAAACGCGCACACTCAGACGAGCGTCATGCAAAGGCGGTGGACACGGATATGATCATCATCACCTGTGCGGTATGTTTCTCTCGGCCATTCTTAAATGTTAGATGAGATGATAACTGATATTAAGCCTTACAAGGAAATCTTGAGTTTTAGTGGGTTTCTTTAGTTGAAGTACCCTGTTTAGACAAAAGTGATGGGACACCTGACTTTTCCAGCCATATGTGGTTCTTCCCCGAACTGTTGCCGCAAAGTTGAAGTCAAGACAATTGTATAGTATGTCTTTGAATGTCCCTTCACTTGAACAAGGAGAACCAAACCTGTTCCAGCATGACAATGTGCCAGCTCCATAAAGAAACTCCATGGTTGGAGTTGAAGACCTAAAGTGGCCTGCTATAGAGCTCTGACCTCAACCCTATTGAACAACTTTAGGATGAATTAGTATGCTGACTGCACCACAGGCCTCCTCACATCACCTACATCAGTTCCTGACTTTACTAACCCTTGTGGCTGAATGAGCACAAATCTCCACAAGCACACTCCAAAATCTAGTGGAACATCTTCACAGAGGAGTGGAGGTCATTATAACAGAGGTTGGGAACTAAACGTGGAATGAGCTGTTCAGTACGCTCATAGAATCTTATTGACAGATTTTTATCCATGTAATGTATATACAGTAGTATTCACACTTAAATGTACACACTACATAATGGTTGAAAAAAATCGTATTGTTTCAATTTTTTTAAAGAAATTCTTCTTTAATTAGCTGTTATTAATGAATTCATTAAAGCATATCTTAGCACTTACCTTGCAAGGTTTCTTTTAGAAGCGTCTGTGGAATCGGTACCACAAAGAAATATTATATATGGTACAGATGTATTAAATATTATTTGTGAGACTCTGAACTTCTCCAATCCCCTGTCTTACAGTTAAAGCCGAGCCGTTGCGAGACGGCCACCGAGGAGACGAACGCGGTGACCCAGAAGCTGATAACCATCACAGAAAGCGAGCTGCAGCTCAGTTATGCCAAGCAGCGGCGCACAAAGAGCTCATCGCTGCTGCACAAGGAGCTGGATGCACGCAGCAACAAGGCTGTTCGCCACTACCTGTTCCGTGTGAACGAGGCCATCAGCATCCTGTACGCCCGCCATGTGCTGGCTCTGCTGCTGGCCCACTGGCCCGACTGTGCACCTATCAGGGAGGAGGACTTGGAGCTGAGTGGAGCCTCACACATGGCCCACATCCTGGACATGCTCATGCAGCTGGAGGAGAAGCCGCTGTGGGAGAAGGCACGTTTGTGTTTAAAGGCTTACACACAACAAAATAGCTAGCTAACTACTTTATTTTTATTGTTAGCATGTTTGCAGCATTTTTGGTTTAGAAGGAGTACATGGAGTGCCATGCCATTTCTGGAATGGAAATGTAGATAAATGTATAAATAAGATTCAACCTCAGTCTTGTGGGAAACCTTTTTCTCCAAACATATCTACATTATCCATCTCCATCTACAACTTTTATTTCTCCAAAGCACATTCAATTCAGATCCTCTTTATAAAACCTGCATTCCAAAATCAGTTGAAAACTTTTCTTAACAAAGGGCAAGTATGCTTGTGAATTTGTGTGTGTGTGTGTGTGTGTGTGTGTGTGTGTGTGTGTGTGTGTGT
>JAAIIK010000041.1:6496884-6525748 GCA_014706435.1 Silurus glanis | reverse complement strand
CACACACACACACACACACACACACACACACACACACACACACACACTGTGTTTATCCTGTTTATCACTGTTATCCACTTGCTCACCTGAAAAAAATACATAGCAGCGTGTGTGTGCGCGGCTAAAAGAGCAAGAGAGGAATGAAGGAAAAAAAACTCCATTAGAGGGCAGTAGCACATCTTGACAGCTCAAAGCAAGTCCTCATTACACCCTTACATTTGTACACGCACACATTCTCACCAGCTATGGAATTCACATGTACTGTACATATATAGTTACTGATAATAGCTACACTATATATACAAAGGTTTGTGGAGACTTAATTATAGGATTTGTGTATGCTTTTTGAACATCCCATCCCAAATGTAGTCCCCATTTGCTGTTATAATAACCTCCACTAGAGCTTGGGGGTGTGTTTTTGTAGATTTGTGCTCATTCAGCCACAAGGGTGTTAGTAAAGTCAGGTACTGATGTATGGTGAGAAGTTCTGGGGTGCAGTCAGCGTTCCAATTCATCCCAAACGTGTTCAGTACGGTTGAGGTCGGAGCTCTATAGCATGCCACTCAAGACCTTAACCATATCTTCATGGAGCTGGCTTTGTGCACAGGTGCATTGTCATGCTGGAACGTAGTTCAAGTGAAAGGAAAATTAAATGCTAGCACATCCAACATACACTTGTGTGCCTTGTATAGTAAATAAATCGACAGGAAATTGTTGGTGTAAAATAAGAAAAAATAATCATCTATAGGCTTTTTTATTAATTCCACATTACGTCATGTCGTCTCATAGGACCCGAGTGGTGATTGACAGCACGCCCTGTCCCATTTCATTCCCTACATTCTTATACATGCAGACACGTTTTAATCTTATAGGTAACTCGAACACTCGATTATAAGAAATTTTAGAGGTTGAACTTTACCTGAGGCATAGCTTGTGCTATTTAAGTTATTGCAGTAGACCGGATAAATATAAATTTTTTTTGCTAGACGTTTTCTTGCTAGACGCTTTTCTTGTGGCATGCAAATCAACGTCAGTAAAAATGCACTCTATAACCATTAAATGCGCTGCACACGTCTGGGCCGCTGATTAACGTGTGAAGCTATAGGCAGCATCCTACAGTGACTTCGCTGACTTGGTCTTTCGAACCAGGCCGCATCAATTCATGTTTATTAGAGAGCTGGTTCAACTTTTTTTACCATATACTATTATGTCATTGTGATTGCCATTAAAAAATACACCACAGTCAGTGATACCATGTTCCCCTGAAAGCAGTTCAGCTCAAACAGGCTCTGTGTAACTCCATTAACAGTGTAGAAAGACCAAAGCACATTAAGAAAAAAAAAAACCTTAATAACTCCCTAAAAGTGAGGAAAGGTTCTGGGAACATGGTGCACCTTCTTACCATAGATGGCATTAAGTCGGTTTAAAACAGAGCTCCAGAGAGAGACGAAGAGGAGTCTGGCTTGAATCAGGACGATGTCTCCTGCAGGACGTTTTTTTTTTTTTTTTTTTTTTTTTTTTTTTTTTTTTTTTCTGCCACAATCCCACTTTTCAGTCTCTCGTTATAAACACTGCAATCTTCTTATCTATCTCCAAGCTCGCTGGTCTGTCAGCATATCCTCCACTTCATAGCCGGTGAATAAATGCAGTTGGAAAATCAATTTGTCGGTGTACAAACAGATGGAACGGCAGCGCTGGGAGACGATATGGGATGACTTTAAGGCTATAAATTGACCTATTGTTTATTACATTTGATGATTCCCCTGCTGATCTGCACATGAACGTATTTTTTTTTTTTTTTATTTACATTTTTTTTTCCCCAGGAAATTTAAACACTGAAGAATTAGATGTCTGATGTTATTTGAGAGTGGAGTATTGGTTGTGGAGCATTAGCTGACACATGACCGCTTTTGTTTCCTTTTTGTCTTTCTGTTCTTCAGGAGCAGGGCGTACTCCAGGAGTATCTGCTCGCTCTCACAACCAGCGAACAGCTCGTAACCCGCACAGCTCAGGTAAGACGTCCTAAAGTCCTCCTCTATCTATGAAGTTTGTTCTACTCCTTCACAGGAAGTGTTCGAACACTTTGTTTTAAATGATCGAAGAAATACGTCCTAAAAATAAGTAGCATGTAGAAGTTGTACAAATGCTGGTAATGTAAAAAAAAAAAAAAAGATAAATAATACTAGTGTGTGGTGAGTAAAGAATGAACCCAGGAGTCACGTGCACTAGCTTTTAATCGATGTTTAATCAGTTTGTAATTACACCATGATGTGTACATCTGCGGTTCAAGCTGCAGAAAAGTGAGACAGGACATTTCATTTAATCAATAATTCAGCACTTGACCTTGTTTTATTTTGATCGGTGATATTTTGTCAGGGGGCGGGGCTATAAAATAGAAGGCAAGCAAAGCAGGGCAAAATCTTATTATTCTCAAGCCTGAGCACCGAAAAAGTAAATAAAGTGTTAGATTACCTGGGAACAATCTATACAGGAAAGTGGTATCTGTTTCAAACAAAAAGCGCATAACAAAGCTGAGGGAATTAGTGGAAAAACTGCGAAATTGAACTGTAAATTGTAAATTGAACAAAAACTTAACAAAAAGAGCTTCTTATCTGACCTTGCTATGAAAAAGGAAACACGTAGCCCCGAGCATTCGTGACTGCATTCGCCGTATCTATATGGTGAGCTACATATCATGAAAACTTAATGAGGTTGTTACGGTTTATGTTTTGTTTTCTCCTTGGCAATATTAAGTGCTGCTGGTTCAAGTTTTAATAACGCGAATCCACAGCTGCCGCTGGCGAACGAGAGACACAAAAAGGGAAAACGGATCGACAAACGAGGAGGTTGAAGCGTTTAAGCACATGATGATAAAAGTGTCCAGGTTTTGAACGGATGCAGTTACGTTGGTTTTAAAAGCGAAAAGGACACACACTGGGTTGGAGATGTTGTCTGGAGAACTCTGTGCAGTGTTGTATGGCGTATCATAGCGACTGAATAGAAATGGAAGAGAAAGGTAAAAAAAAAAAACAACAATACTCGGTCTATTGATTTAATACAAGGCCTTGATGCATTAATGTATTGTGTAGCATTTATGTACACCTGTTACTCACATTATTAGGAACACTTGGACGTTGTCTAATCAGCCAGTCATGTAGATCCAGGTCCAGACATTGTTATAGTTGACATCAAACATCAGAATGTGGGAAAAAGTGTGATTTCTGTGGCTTTATCAGTGTCATGGTTTAGCAGAAAATGCAGATCTCCCGGGATTTTTACACACATTCATACCGAATGGTGTGAAAAACAAAAAACACAGAGTAAGCGACAATTCTGTGGGTAAAAAAGTCTAAATCACTCTTTACAACCGCGGTGAGCAGAAAAGTATCCCGGCTTGCTTGAAACATCGAACTTTGCCGTGGATGAGCAACAACGGCAGAAGGCCCATCAGGTTCCGTTCCTGTCAACCAATAACAGAAATATGAGGCTGTCATGGGAACAGACTCGCCCAAACTAGACAGTTCTGGATCTGGTTATTTTCTAGTCTCGGAAAAGGGATGAAAATAACCTTACTCTTTTTTTTTTTTTTCTTGCCGCAAATCGCATGCCATCACGATTGGCTATGATTGTAATTGCGGCAGTGGTCTAAAACTTTAGAACCATCATACTGTTAGTGTTGAACATGACATTGTGTAATGAAAGCGGTTAACCGCTAAATGTTTTTGTATAATGTTAAAGATAGGACGCCAGAGCACTGATTCGGATGGCTCATGTCATACAAAGTGTATACAGTATAATCAGGTAGTCGCTTATACATTTTTAGAAGCATTAAGTTAAATATCAGTTCAGACAGTAAATTAGCATTGATTCGCTTTTTTCAGCAACATACAGCAGCGGTTTTCTGAGGTAAAAATTACTCGGGTTTTTTTCCACCTCAGTCTTGACACTTCTGTGTCTCTTCAGGATCAAAGCCAGAAAAGTCTAGAAGGTTCCTCGTGTGTCTCAAGGCTAAAATGTTTTCGCTCAGCGGATTGAGAAAAAAAACAACAACTCGACAATCGCTGCCTCTGCAATGTGACATGAAATCAGAACATGAAATGTCGACCTGTGTGTGTGTGGGTTGTGTTTAACTCTGATGCTTTTAGTAATTATCCTGCAGGGATGCGATCGGTAGAGGTGGGAACACGTCCGTGTTGTGTTGTGTGTGAACACGGTGTAGGCTGCTCAGATGCACTGAAGTGTACAGTAGCTGCAGCACGCTTCCATTTTGGCTCGGGAATCTTTTTTTTTGGCAGCCTGATTTATTTCAAAAACAATTTTTTAAGTGCACATGAACAAACAAAACACGTCATTTGTGTGACTGTCATTGACGAGTGCGTAGGTGTTGTCAGGACCCCAGGTGTGTAAAAACAGACTGATGAATTACCTGTAATACTTTGCATTCTCATAACCTCTGGCTGTTTTTATTTATTTTTTTACCTTCATTCTGTTTCTTTTATGTCATTCTTTATCGCGCAGGCCCTGAAGAACATCGCTGCTATCAGCCTGGCCATCAATTACCCGAATAAATCCACCAGACTGCTGAATGTTTCTCCGTGAGACTGAGGGGAAAGTCGGCGCTGTCGGCGCGTGTTCTCCATCACTGCCTTATAGCAGGCTGGTGAAAGGTGTACCTGGAAAGCCCACTCTCTCTCTTTATATCTCTCTTTCTTTTTTCTCGTGCACTCAGTCTCTCTCTCACTCACTCACTCACTCACTCACTCACTCACACACACACACACACACACACACACACACACACACACACACACACACACACACACAGGCATATGAGCGTCTTCCAGAACCCAGAACCCTCCTTAAACAAAAAAAGGAACACGGTGAGAAGAGCTCTACTCGTCAAGAGTTCTCCGTGCCATTTTAAGGACATGGATCTGAACTCCAAAAACATCCTTCTTCTCCTTTTTTTTCTTTATTTTTTTTCTTTTCCCCTTACTCGAAGCAGCTCCAGCGCCGAAAACAGGGCAGCGGTGCAGCTTGCCAAATTCGCCACCGTTTTCTTCAGCAAAAGTCGCTCTTTTCCTCCCTTTATTTATGCTCCTCTGTTGCAAGCGCACCTCAGGCGAGACAATCGATCATACCGAAAGCAGGTCACCTCTCGCCGCTTCGGCCCTAAAAATACAAGCGGCCCACACATGCCTCATCTGTCAGAGCTGCTCGAAACTTCAAAGAACAGACCAGAGGTAGCGTCTGAATCACGCCGCAGAGAGTCGCTCGGACGTTTTGTTCTCGGCTTCACAAAACGACTGTAAACGTTAAACTGCTAGTATTTATTATTCTTTTTTTTTTTTTTAAATAATCACTACTGTTATGATTTGAATGTTCACATTACATACATACAGTTATATATCCATCCCTTACAAACTTGCTTATGAACTCCTGAGATGTCGGTTTCGATGTGCCATGGGCACCTGTAGCCTTAAAGCGATCGGTATACTGACAGGTTTGAAACAAGGGACTGCTCCAGACTTGAGAATGAAATCTTTTAGGTGGTTGTTTTTTTGTTTTTTTGTTTGTGTTTTTAAATCAGCTGCTTAATTTTTCTTCAATTGAAGATAAGCAAGAGTAAATTAATTGATATTTTAAACACAGAGTGGCGTGGTGGTGGGAGGTTTACAGAATAGTTTTTTGGGGTGTTTGTTTTTTTTTTTTTTTGCATAGGACATCAGCAATTAGACTTTTGATTAAAAAGCATGATTGATTTTATTTTTAGTGTGTAAGCTAGAAAAGATTAGAACTAGTCGTCGACGCCAAAGAAACTACTCGCCTGCGAGGGGGAAAAAAATGAACATTTTAATGAACGAGGAACGTTCCAGAGGGTAGCGCAACTAACCGGATATTGCATGATAAAATAATAGACGTTAAGGTATTTTTGCACCGCTGACTGAATGGGATTGACGTCGATGAATAGGATTGAGGTTAAACACAGACCCTTTAGTCTTCAGCGATTTTGTTTACAAAAAACGAATATTTAAAAAAGATGCAAGTACACACAGAGCGTTCGCCGCTTTCGGTGCCTGAACTCCACTTTCAAGATGGCGGCCAAGTAGCCTTCCAGTCTCTCCAAGCCTCAGATCGGAATCAATTTACGTGCCTACGTTTGAAAATGAAGCAATCTTGATTTGTCATGCCATTGTCATAGAAGTTCAAAACCGTTATATTTTTTAATATGAGAATTCTATGGATTTCATTTCATGTACACCTTCTTTTTTATTATTATTATTATTATTATTATTAATAATTATTATTTTCATGAAAGTCATCCTTTTTTGTATTTTGGTTATCCATTACTTGGTTGATGTTTCATGTAAATTCAAATGGACATGAATGTAAATATTTCTGTATTATATAATGGTAATTGCACATATAGAGAAAAAAAAAATGATTTCATATCAACTCGCTCCCCGTGATAAATCCAAATTATTTAATATATTGTTCTGGGTTAAGATTTAACTCTTGATTTTTGTATTTCAAGGCACTTGGTGGAAAAGAAAAAAAACCCAAACAAACTTTTTAATTAAAATGCAGTTGATGCTCCATGGCTTTCTGTTTCTCTCTCTCTTTTTTCTTCTTTTTTTTTTTTATTTGTTTAAATGAATTCAGGGTGGCTATTTGTAAAGGATGCATTAATACCTATTTTGTTTTGTTTCTTGGGGCTCCTCGATACGTATACAGACGCTGCTGATCGATCAGGGAACGTCACAGAAGGTTTACAGTAGCACCGAGCAGCGTCTGTATCTAAAGATAGCCGTGCGTATAAAAATCACCATTGGTGAAGCTTTTCTCCCGATGCCGTGCAGCTCAGAACACAGGTGAAGTGCGTTTTTTCATGCCCGGTTGTTTTCGCATTTCCTGTTGACAGTCCGAGTGAGCGGCAGGTCAAACGTCAGAGAAATCTCATCCATATTTATGATGTGGTGCGGCCCGATTCAATGGGAGTGCATCTGATTTAATATAAAGAGTTTCATTGGTTCACCTTAAACCCGTTCTGCAATTTCATTGGTCTAATGTTACGGGGCTCAGTGTTTTGGCTTGAAGTTTGTGAAACCGGTAAAAAAACCCAGGAAAAATCCATAAATTAGCTGCTTCATTGTTTAAGCCGCGGGGTTCAAAGAGTGGGGGAAAAAAGTAGCGGCTTATAGTCCGGAAAATACGGTATCCTTAAACCTGAGTACAGTATGTAGAGCATTAGCAGACAGACTTGGCCCAGAAAAATGGAACACACATGTGCATGTTGCAGTGCTCACAGAGGTGAACTACGCCCTCGATCACGTATCTCAGTTTCTCTGTATGCTCTCTTCACTGTTTCAAACACTTACTCCTCATGCATTGTGTTCTCACCTCAGCCACTTCTGTTTGTCTGTGAAAGACTCTGTGTGGATGTTCTTGGGTTCTTGTGTAGGACGATGCTATAATTGCACAGTTTGCACTCTGATGAGCTGTTCATCGAGAAATGCATCAGATTGCAGTCATCTAAAGGCCAACGTTTAGTATAGAATTATGAATTTGGGTATTTTGATGATAAGCAAATGAGCTGGTATCAGTGGCATATTTTTTACCCGTATCTGTATTGATTCCTATTATTCTGTATATCAGAGATCACTGGTACTCTACAGTTGTAGTTTATTTTTTCTCTCCTGAAGCTTTTGCCTCATGTCTCGCTAATGTGTGTGTGTGTGTGTGTGTGTGTGTGTGTGTGTGTGTGTTAAACCTAAGCAAACATCTTGTTCCGCCCTTTAAAACAACATCTCATATCCACTGCAAATAATTATCAATGTGACTATTTGTACCCTCCTAGTATGTAAACCATCTGTTGCTTTTTTACTATTGTTGTCCCTGAGTTTTCTATAGTATTACGTCATGTTTTTAGTTTTTTTTTTTTTTTTTTTTTTTTTTTTTTTTTTTTTGTTTCTTTGTGTTTCTCTCTCTCTCTCTCTCTCTCTCTCTCTCTCTCTCTCTCATATCCCGGAGGCTCGCATGTCTCCGCTCTTGCTGAATTAAACGCATTCTTCATCACCTGAATGAATGTGTGCATCTTTACTTCAGCTGATCTCATTCTTTCTCTCCTCCTCTACCTGTTTCTCTCTCACTACTAGTCCTCCCACTCGTTTCTGCCTCCCACTACGTTTCCAGCCATGTGTAGAGGGTGAGCGGGGGACACTTTACAGTCCCACCCACTGCTGCTTATGATGATGATGATGATGATTGGAGTGATAAAATCCGAGGGGGAATATATTGGATAAGATGCTGATGATTCAGTGCAGTACTGCACTCGAACGGCCCCCACATCTCTGAGTCAGCCCTGCCTCTTTCTTTCCCTCTCTCCTTCCCTGCCTCCCTCCCTCCCTCTACTTCAATCAATCCATCCCTCTCTTTCTCCGTCTGTCTCTCTGCGTTGTCCACTCTGAGAATTTTAGAAACACAGTGGGTTGAGGACGAATGTCGAACAGAAGGAAAACTATGGTGGTGGGTTGAATGAATTTGAAATACCCTGTGACTCCGTGACCACATAAAACGTTTGCTTGTGCCGTAATCACAAATCACACAGGAAACCAGAAGGAATGCAAATGTTGGAGAATGATTAAGCTTTAAACACCATTTTACCTCAGGTTTGGAGTTCGTCATGTTTTGCTTGTCCTTGGGAGTTCTACAACATTATCTGGGATCATTATCAGGATTAGTAAAATCTACAGGATTAATAGTTGTACAGGGAAAGGATTTAATTGGAAACACCTACTCTAAAGGTGCCTGGATTATAGTACAGTTATCCGTTGTAATTTATAAGTTTGTCAGCCCCTGAATATTGTCCATGAACTGTAAGACCAGCACTGACCATAATTTATTGTTTGTCCAACCAGGCATAACATAACCGTTGTAGTAATAACACTGATTATCATCCTGGCACCTGTTAGTGTGTGGGAAATACAGTACAGTATTAGGCAGCAAGTGAACATTTTGTCCTCAAAGTTGATGTGTAAGAAGCAGGAAAAATGGGCGAGAATAAGATTTGAGTTTGACAAGAGCCAAATTGGGATGGTTAGACAACTGGGTCAGAGCATCTCCAAAACTGCAGCTCTTGTGGGATGTTCCTGATCTGTAGCAGTCAGGATTTATCAAAAGTGCTCCAAGAAAGGAACAGTGGTGAACCGGCGACAGGGTTGTGGGCGGCCGAGGCTTATTCATGCACAATTGATAATTGTATTTATACTGTATGTTTATTTAGACCTCGATTGTGTACTTTAAGATTCCCTCAAAAAATACACAATGGTGATTTGGTGTACCTTTGTCTATTTCCAGTACTAAATAGGTTGAAGGGACGCTAAAAATGAAATAGCAACACATACTGTAGAGTCATGGCAAGGTGTATGAGTAGAGTAGAATAGAATAGCCTTTATTTGTCACATATACATTATAGCACAGTGAAATTTGTTCTTCGCATATCCCAGCTTGCTCGGACGCTGAGGTCAGAGCGCAGGGTCGGCCATGATACGGTGCCCCTGAGGCACAGAGGGTTAAGGGCCTTGCTCAAGGCCCAAAGAGTGGTAGCTTGGTGATACCGGGGCTCCTTTTCATTTCAGGCTCCTCCATTTAGTTTTAAAATGCTACTTTCAATTCTAGTACTGTTCAATAGTTGTCATTCTCTTTGTTTCTCTCTTTCTCTCTCTGGTTGTTCTGCCTTTCTGTTTGTCTCATGAGTAAAGCGAAGGTCTTGATCTCTACGCTCCCTCGAGTGGGCTGAAAATGAAACTCGGCCGTTATATCATTTGTCCTTCGAGAGAGTTAAAAAGAGGTTATTGGAGCATCACTCTTCAGCAGGTGCACCTTCACAGCTCCAAACCTTTTCTTAATTTTTACAACAAACGTACATGGTACTTTAGCCTGGCAAATTTGTATTTTCTTTGCCTATCCCCTACTTTCTACTATACAAACAACCACAAACAAACATCGTCTAATAGTAGACCATATCACATGCACTTACATGTCCTATTTTTATAGTTTTTTGTTTTTTCAGTCCCTCTCCTCTTTATTGCATATTGAGAAAGTTTTCATGGGTATTTCCAGAAATACACAGGCAGAAAGCAAAATGGCTGCCTACTTGATATGGGCACTTCTGCACTGTACATAGAATGTACTCTATGTGAAGTCAGGATTCATCATAATAATGAGACCTAGTTCCTGGCGCCCGCCTGAGACGATTAGGACGGTGGGTGTCATTTCCTTTGAGGCATGCTTGATAATTGGCTTGTTCAAATAAGCCATGAGAGATCTGTTAGACCTTTCAACTCGGATTTCAACCTGAATAAGGGATGGCTGATTGCAGTACAGGAGCCACCCGAGACCCGATTTGTCTTCTCATTTTTTTATCTCATTTGATGCTCCTTTCATAACTGGTTTCATGTTTTAAAATGATGGTTATGTTAATGAGAAAGTGGCATCCACATCCTCACAGATTAAAAGTTATATTGCAAACATGGCCGAGCCAGTGCTATTTCTATTCTCTGCTGCTCGTCAAGACTGGCACAAGAATAAAACGTTCTTTGACTTGTCACACTGATTTCCTCTTTCCTTGCCTCTAATATTGACTGGTGTGTCAAGAACGCTTCCACTGGAACCAAAGAAACAAGAGACAGTTGGGCACTTGGATCGAGGCGAGGCTTCGAAACCTCAAGGACAATTCGTTTTTCCTTTAAAAAATATGGTTCCTGTTCAGTGATCCAGTATACCCAAGTGATCAAGTTACTGCCAAGATGGTAATCCAAATCAATAGCACTCCCAGACGATGGACGATTGACGATAGATCTTATGAAGAGGGCAGTTTGTGCTTTCCTTCTAGTGTTCCTTAACTCTGATCAGAAGCAATTCAAGGTGTCTGAATTTATGTGTGTCAAAGGATGCATGCATTACTCTAACCCTAACCCATTCGTTTTTCCTATTTGGTAGCTGTTGTGTGATAGAAAAGATGGATGGGAAACGGCCAGATCTAATCAATCAATCACATATGAAGTCATAATATGATATAATAAACGTTCTGTAATCCAGGGGAATAGTAAATGCACTCCCATAACTGTTATGCTGTCATAAGAGTGTCCTAACTTCTAAAAGGTAATAAAAAAAAAAAAAAAGCAATAGAAGGAATCACAGGATGATGGGGAGACTGGGAGAAAGAATATGACCCTACAATATACAGTATATGTATCTACAGTGTGTATTTGTTTAAAGCAGAGTTGTTTATGCGTCTGCTCGGCAATTAAACTCCCTGTTTTTTGGTTTTTAAACAACCATCCACAAACATTTGCCTACACCATATAACAGCAGAAACGCTAAATATCATTGTTAACCAGGTAAAGCAGATCTGCACATGACACAATGTCCACAAATTGTCTATTTATGTCTTCTTGAGCAGAGCTTGTATACGAGGTGGTATCAAACATTTTCAAGACTGACCACTTGTGACCACTATTCTGACCACGTGTGTTACCACGTCTGCGATTTCACCGTGGACAGCAAGTTAGAACAAAGTGCGAACGTGAAATCCTGCGTGAAACTGGGCATTGCGGAGCTCCAGAGCGAATGGCAGAAGGGGCTTCGAAAAGATGATTTCCAGGACACAGTCCAGAAGCGGCAGGAACGCTGCGAGTGCTGTATTGCTGTGCAAGGGCACTATTTTAAGGGGGGGGGTCGTGTGTAAACCACATATAAAAAATATGTTGTTTCTCCAAAACTGCACACAATTGTTTTGGATGACTGACTTTACCAATTACCTTGTGGCTGAATGAGCCCAAATCTCCACTCGCAAAAACTAGAGGAACATCTCAAGCATTTGTTTATAGTATATGACAGTGTGTCGAACATGTTTTATGTACTGTATGTGCACCACTCTACATAGAGCATTGTTCTCTCAAAAAATCTTTTGGATCCACTTTACGGTTGTTCGATTTGGGTTCTCATGAAGGAACATTGCTATGGACTATGTTTTCTCTGTTTAAGGGCTCTCTCAGGTGTAACAAAACAAAACAGCAGGAGCAGGATGGGACCTGTAGCAAAATATACATTGTTTAAAAAAAAAAACAATTTGATGATTGGTCACATTTTTTTCAAATAGTGTGAGAATTGCTGTGACCCATGTAGCAACACTAACTATTGTTTGGTTATTAATGATAATTCCCAATTCCCCATTTGGTCCCCATTTGCAATATCCACTCTTCTGGGAAGATGTTCAACTAGATTTTGAAACGTGCTTGTGGAGATTTGTGCTCGTTCAGCCAAAAGGGTGTTAGTAGGGTGAAGAGGCCCAGAGTGCAGACACCATTTCAATTCAGTTGAACTCTATAGCAGGCCACTGAAGATCTCCAATTCATGTAAACCAAATCTTCATGGAGCTGGCTTTGTGCACAGAGGAAATATCGGGCAGGAACGGGTTTGGATCTACTAGTTCAATTCAAGGGAAATTATTTATGCAATTGTGTGCCTCCAAATTTATAACAACTGTTTGGGGGAAAAACCACATGAAGCTGGAAAAGTCAGATGTCCTGATACTTTTGTCCATACTGTGTAAATGTAAGTCTGCTACCTGTTGAATTCACGACTGTTTATATTTGCAAGATGTTTAGTAGGTGGGAGGAAGTGTTTTTTCGTTTGTATCTGCAGAGAATTTTAGTAGGCAGTTGGGAGTCAAAGTTTCATTTAGTGTTAGATTTTTATTCCTGATCTCTTTATATAACCACTCTAACTTTTCTTCCAGACCAGTGGGTATCAGCCTCCGAGCTGTGCTATTTAAGGGAAGAGTAATATTTTGTGATTATAACATATCAAGCAAAAAAAAAGAACATTTTATTAGGGCGTAATTAAACGCGTTCGAGGCTTAACCAAGTTTTAATGTAATATGCAGCAATGTAATTGCTATAATATTATTCACTAAACAATTACTCATGGGCCTCAGATTCACCAGAGACATCTCATAAACTCTGTACATTGCGACGGCAGCTTTCACGAGAAACCAACCAGCAGAAAAAAAAAAAAAAACATGAACAGCTGAAAGATTTTGCCAAGAGCACACTGTTCACACGCTACCAAATTGTTGCTTCTTGTGTTTAATGAAGTCGATTAGCTGCAATGGCTTATTAAAGTCATTCATCTTCTGAGCGTTATTGCTCCATTAGCTGCTCGTATGTTTGTCCTCACCTTTGTGTGCCAGAAATAATCATTATAAACAGCAGGCATCATTGTTAACCATATGGCTTTGGGTAGGAACGGGGCTTGTGGGCTGTTTTCGGGTTTTTTGACAACATTGTCCCGGATTTTAATATTACTGTACACTTTTTCTTTTTATTTCATTTGAGACATTTGATTGCCTAAGGGCATGAACAAAAAATTAATAAAAAGGCTACTTGGAAAAACATACCCACTAGAAACAGAGGCACCTGCCAGGCATTACATTATTTATATATATATATATATATATATATATATATATATATACACACACACACACACTACTGAGGCACTCTAGAGGGCACTTTCACTTTTCATTTTCTTGCATTTATGCATGTAGAGGAGTCTGGAGGGCATGGTAGTACATATACTGCATTAGGATTAACTGCACCAGAAACGACTCATCAAGGTACATATCCATTGGAAAACCCCTTAGGGCCCTTCATAACATATTCTTACATAATAGGGAAATCCTATGGGGCACTCCATCACATATTCTTTACTTGAAGGACACACATTAGTGCACTTCATTATGTCTCTGTACATCTAGAGAAATCCTTTAGGGCAGTGGTCCCCAACCCCAGGGCCCCATGCACTCTTGATGCATGTCATGATGCCTCGGTCACATGTCTTACCTCCATCCGCTACCTTCTTAAAGGGGCTGCTCCGGCCGGTAGCATAATACATTACCGCTAAATTGAAACCCCCAAGCTAGCAAAATGAACATAAACAACACAGTGGATTCACGTTTATTATTGTATTTATAGAATACCATTTTTTTTGCCGGTCGTATCGTTTAATTTTGTTGTATTTATCCGCCACACCTTAAAGGCCGGTCCGTGAAAATATTGTCCGACATTAAACCGGTCCGTGGCGCAAAAAGGTTTGGGGACCGCTGCTTTAGGGCATGGGTCTTCAAATGGGGGTCCGCAACCTCTAGGGGGTTCCGCTAATTAATGTTGAATTACAAATAATTTTTTGTAAAACAAACATGGGTAAACTACAAATATTATAATTGTTCATTATATAGAAGTTCATGTAAATGTATAATAGTCCACCTGATAGATAATAAAAGAAAAAATGTATGAAACTAGCGTAATATGATTGGTTTCTATTAATATTGGTGTCTATGTTTGACACATTTTGTATCAGGGGTCCCTCATATCTCCATCATCTAAGGTGTCCTTGACCTGAAAAACTTTGAAGACCCCTGCTATAGAACATGCATTAAGGTGCATCTCCTTATGCCTAGTAGAATCCAGTACACCAGAGATTTCATCACAAATATTCTGTTAAAGGGCCGGTCTTTAGGTCACAATTTTCTCCAACACGAGATGCCATTTTACCACATTTTATCAACTGTACAGATGTCTTTAGGGCATTTTAGCTGTGGTTTTTCAACCATGGGGGCTACAAGGGGTTGTTTCACTTTCAAGTACAAGTAATACAAGTAATTGTAAATGACTGTACAAGTTGATAATAATAGTTTTTTGTTTATTATTATCAAAATGAAAACTTTGATTTATCATAAGATCCATTTACATTTTTTGAATGAAATATTACTTTAACATTCGAAAAGTACAAACTGCAGCGAATGCTAATGCAGGCTTAATGCACCACTACCTAAGTACATTGCAGTTCCTGCGTAAGACTGGCAGTGTGTGTGTGTGTGGGTGGGTGTGTGTGGGTGTGTGTGTGTGTGTGTGGGTGTGTGTGTGTGTGTGTGTGTGTGTGTGTGTGTGTGTTTTGGAGCATTCATCTGTAGTAGCAGTAAACCCCCTCAAAGGTCAGTTACATTGCTACAGCACTGCGCCACATCAAAATGAAAATGGGATAAAATGTATAATAAAAGATGCTACAAAAGGACAGAAGGTGACAAAAGAGGAATGTTTTAAAACTTTCTAGAGAAGAAAAAAAGATAAAAAATAGGTGTCAAGTTGTGTAATGAAGATGGGCATCACTGATTGCATTGCTGGTTAAACAAAAAGAAAGGGGAGAATAATGTGATGGTGGCATGAATGGATTCAAAGTATATTCAATTCCAGTCAAGATTTCAGCTGCAGGAAATTGGTTCTGCGTGGTGGTCATGACCTTCACCATAATGCCGTGAGTATAGGTAGAGCCACACACACACACTCTGGGCAATAACCATTTTAGAGATTCATTTTCAGGCTACTTGTTGGAAACCTTTTGAAGAAGAAATATTGTCACTATATTTGCACTCTATTGGAGATGAAGAATGAATTTATGAATTTCATTATTGAGCTTAAGTGCCCCGGTAGTTCTTTTGAACATTGACTATGTGTATGCAACTGATACTACAACTTATTATACTGTATGGCAATTACAGAGTCTTAATGAGTATTTGAACAGTTGACTGCTAAGCAGTTTAATAGTCAGGGTTTGGCCTGTTTCCTCCTTATTCATGATAAATCTGGGATGTATTCCAAGAGCTAAAATTGCATTTGGTAGATGTAGAACAAGTCAGGGACAGTCTGGAGGTCCATCAAGTTTATAATAAAGAGGCGCCTTCATGAATGTAAATACAGTATTGTTCAAAATAATAGCAGTACAATGTGACTAACCAGAATAATCCAGGCTTTTAGTATATTTTTTATTGCTACGTGACAAACAAGTTACCAGTAGGTGCAGTTGATTCTCAGAAAACAAACAAGACCCATCATTCATGATATGCACGCTCGTAAGGCTGTGCAATTGGGCAATTAGTTGAAAGGGGTGTGTTCAAAAAAATAGCAGTGTGGCATTCAATCACTGAGGTCATCAATTTTGTGAAAAAACAGGTGTGAATCAGGTGGCCCCTATTTAAGGATGAAGCCAGCACTTGTTGAACATGCATTTGAAAGCCTGAAATGGGTCGTTCAAGACATTGTTCAGAAGAACAGCGTACTTTGATTAAAAAGTTGATTGGAGAGGGGAAAACCTATAAAGAGGTGCAAAAAATTATAGGCTGTTCAGCTAAAATGATCTCCAATGCCTTAAAATGGAGAGCAAAACCAGAGCGACGTGGAAGAAAACGGAAGACAACCATCAAAATGGATCGAAGAATCACCAGAATGGCAAAGGCTCAGCCAATGCTCAGCTCCAGGATGATCAAAGACAGTCTGGAGTTACCTGTAAGTACTGTGACAGTTAGAAGACGTCTGTGTGAAGCTAATCTATTTTCAAGAATCCCCCGCAAAGTCCCTCTGTTAAAAAAAAAGGCATGTGCAGAAGAGGTTACAATTTGCCAAAGAACACATCAACTGGCCTAAAGAGAAATGGAGGAACATTTTGTGGACTGATGAGAGTAAAATTGTTCTTTTTGGGTCCAAGGGCCACAGACAGTTTGTGAGACGACCCCCAAACTCTGAATTCAAGCCACACTACACAGTGAAGACAGTGAAGCATGGTGGTGCAAGCATCATGATATGGGCATGTTTCTCCTACTATGGTGTTGGGCCTATTTATCGCATACCAGGGATCATGGATCAGTTTGCATATGTCAAAATACTTGAAGAGGTCATGTTGCCTTATGCTGAAGAGGACATGCCCTTGAAATGGTTGTTTCAACAAGACAATGACCCCAAACACACTAGTAAACGAGCAAAGTCTTGGTTCCAAACCAACAAAATTAATGTTATGGAGTGGCCAGCCCAATCCCTGGACCTTAATCCAATCGAGAACTTGTGGGGTGATATCAAAAATGCTGTTTCTGAAGCAAAACCAAGAAATGTAAATGAATTGTGGAATGTTGTTAAAGAATCATGGAGTGGAATAACAGCTGAGAGGTGCCACAAGTTGGTTGACTCCATGCCACACAGATGTGAAGCAGTTTTAAAAAAACTGTGGTCATACAACTAAATATTAGTTTAGTGATTCACAGGATTGCTAAATCCTAGAAATAAAAATGTTTGTACAAAATAGTTTTGAGTTTGTACAGTCAACGGCATACACTGCTATTTTTTTGAACACACCCCTTTCAACTAATTGCTCAATTGCACAGCCTTAAGAGCGTGCATATCATGAATGCTGGGTCTTGTTTGTTTTCTGAGAATCTACTGCACCAACTGGTAACTTGTTTGCCACGTAGCAATAAAAAAATATACTAAAAACCTGGATTATTCTGGTTAGTCACATTGTACTGCTATTATTTTGAACAATACTGTACATAGGTTTTAAAACAAGATTAAAACCACTAGGTAACACTGGTAAAACATTAGTAAAACAGAAAGGCCAGAATAGATAAAAAAAAAAATAAAAAAAAAAGAAGACTAGTTCAAGATTAATTTGCACCAGAATGCAAATTAAGAGAGGAGTATGGAAAAGAAAAGGAAAAGCTCATGATCCAAAGCATAACACATTATTTGTTAAACACTGTGGAAGCTAGTGTTTACTTGTGATTATTGATGATGAGACTGCTAATAGATTTAGCAGGATGTATTCTGAAGTATATAAAGCAAATAGTGCAAAACTGACAGGACAGTGCTCCGCAGTGAAAATGGATAATGACCCAAAACATGCTGTGAAATTAACTCAAGAGATTCTAGATGCAAGGAAATTAAATCTTCCTAATTGGCCGAGTCAGTCACCTGACCTTAACCCAGATAAGACAAACTAATATCAGAAAAGTTCATGAATAAGCAGTAACTGAAGGAGGATGCAGTAAAGGATTGGCAATGCATCTCAAGAGAGGGATCTTATTCGCTGATGTCCATAAATCTGTGATTCCAGCCAGTTATTGACTGCAAATGATTTTCCTCCAAGTATTAAAAATAATAATGCCAATATTTATGAATATTAGTTAATCCAATTACTTTTGGAGGGGACTGTGTAAAAATGACTGTAATTCCGAAATGCTTATTAAAATATTTTGTAATGTTGTATTAAAGCTGAAAGTCTACACTTCAATATCCTCTTGATTACTTAAAATGTATGGTCTTGTGAATAAAAAAATTGTGCCGCTGTCCAAATATTTAAGTGAGCAAACACAGGAAATAACTTTCTAACTGTTGCACCACACTGATGTAACTAAAAGTGGATGAAAAGTATGACTTGCTGTCATACTGTCATATTGATTCCCATTGTTATTCCTGACAATCATCAACAAAACAGGATGTACCTGTATACAATATTTTTGTAAATTAAAAAAAAGTGAACAAAAAGAACTTGTTAATGTCCTTCTTTCCACTTACCTATAAAGCAGCTTAGGGTACTACTTAACTGAACCCAGCCATTAGGGTTGCACAAGCCAGTTCACTCTTAGTGCCGGTCCCAAGCCTGGATAAATGGGGAGGGTTGTGTTAGGAAGGGAATCCAGCTTAAAATGTGCCTAATCAATTATGCGGATTACAAGGTATTGTGAGGAATGACAGACTGGTTCAAGGTGGAGGTGGGACTGCATCAAGGATCGGCTCTGAGCCCTTTTCTGTTTGCAGTGGTCAGTAGGAGTAAAACAGAGTACATGTGTGTGAATGAGAGGAAGGGCAGTGGAGGGGTGCGGTTGCAGGGAAAAGGGGCGGAGAAGGTGAATGGGTTTAAATACCGGGGGTCAACTGTTCAAAGTAATGGAGAGTGTGTTAGAGAAGTGAAGAAACCAGTGCAGGCAGGGTGGAGTGGGTGAAGAGTGGCAGGAGTGATTTGCGATAAAAGGGTATCTGCAAGAGTGAAAGGGAAAGTTTATACGACTGTGGTGAGACCTACGATGTTGTGTTGACTAAAAGACAGGAGCTGGAGCTAGAGGTGGCAGAGTTGAAGATATTGAGATTTTCATTGGGAGTGACGACGATGGACAGGATTAGAAATAAGTTTATTAGAGGGGATGTGGGACATGTAGGACATTTTTAAGACAACGTGAGAGAAGCCTGGTTGAGATGGTTTGGACATGTGCAGAGGAGGGACATGGGGTATATCGGTAGAAGAATGCTGAGGATGGAGCCACCAGGAAGGAGGAAAAGAGGAAGACCAAGAAGGAGCTTTATGGATGTGGTGAAAGACATGCAGGTAGTTTGATTGAAAGAGGCAGATATAGAGGAGGGGTATGGAGACAGATGATCCGCTGTGGCGACTCCTAACGGGAGCACCGAAAGAAGGAAAAGAAGGGTACTACTGAATTGGCCTGACTAATGGCTTAATTCACTTAATTTAATCACCTAGCTGGTGTTATATTGATTGATTCCAGTAAATGCAACAAAGTGAATTGGTCTAAATGGGTATCAGTGTGCTTTTTGGCTTGGCCTGGTACACAGCAGCATTCATTCCCCCTAAAAAGAGCGGGAAACCTGACCCTCGACTCATTGGAGGCGTATGTGATATGATCGTCACTACATATTTCATGTACAGCCAATTTCTTGGCTCTTTGTTGGGGACACGGAAGAAAAGCAGCCAAGGTTGAGTTTGTAAATGTTTAATTCGGCTGGAAAAGAAGCCAACAGGTGCTGCTGTGCTGCAGTGGAGATGAGAGTTAGCAAAGTGCATCATGAAAATGAAATGCCTGTAAGCTACAATAAAAGAAATAAATAAATAAAAATCCTAAAATTATGTCTATAGCACCATCCAAAAATAAGTGCTAATACATTTGTAGATGCCTGCTGTCTGTTTGTCAGAGAAGGTGAAGGGATGAAAATCGCCTTTCTGCTCTTCCTTATTTGCTCTCTGTCAGAGACAGCTGATACTGTCAAGGACCTATCAAAAACACCTGTATGAACACACACACACACACACACACACACACACATTAACAGCACCAACAAACCAAAAAATAGAGAAGGTTTATGTGCATCTTAGAAAACCTTTTCTGAGAAACTCCAATTTATTGAAACAAGTTTCTAAATGCGCCACGTCTTACGTGTAGACATTATAACCTGGTGATTCAGTTATATGTCCAGTTTAAATATGCACTCAGCTTTCTCCCATTGCTGACACATCGCTTCAACAGTTTAAGTTAAACTTATATTGATTACAATGGATTATACTATTGATTGAAAAAATGTTTTCTTCTGGCTAGTGTTAATGAGTTCAAAAATTATGAGCAACAAAACTGAGCAAGCCTGGCTTTTAGGTACAATGTATAAACAAATGCATAGCATGAATTGTATTCTAAGTTGAGCTACGCATTTCCTGTATAGTGGGGAGTTAATAGCAACATTGCACACACTAGTATTCGTCTGTCAGAAATACACAAAAGTATTTGGACACCTGACTCTCCAGCCATATGTGTTCCTTTCCCAAACTGTTACCACAAAGATGGAGGCATACAATTGAATAAGATGTCTTTGGATGCAGTAGCATTGAAGTTTTCCTTCACTTGATCTAGGAGACCCAAATCTGTTCCAGCATGACAATGTGCCATGAAATTATGGTTTACATGGGTTGGAGTGGAAGATCTTGAATGTCCTGCTAGAGATCTTTGATCTCAACCCTACTGAACACCTTTGGGATGATTTCACCTTACACCTCAACTCACAGGCCTCACTTCACCTACATCGGTACTTGACTTTTTTTTAACACTATTGTGGCTGAATAATTACAAATCTCTACAAACACACTCCAAAATTTAGTGGAACATCTTCCCAGAAGAGTGGAAGTTATTATAACCGGCAGTAGGGCATAATTTGGATTGGAATGTTCGAAAAAGCACATAAATACTGTACAGTTTAAAACTATAATAAATCCAATAAGTCCAATCATTTTAAATGGAAAATAGTGTGTGTTTGATCAAGTGCTATTTTTAATAGAATTTCAGATAATGATTTTAAAAGTCATTTTGTTTCATTCAAAACTAATTTATGGTGATTAATGTGATTATTAAAACTAGCAGACTCTTGTTTAATGTTTAGTTAAATCATTTGGCTTTTTTTCTTGAAAGAAGTGCTTAAAATTGAACATTTTATTTGCCAATAGAACAAGCAGCAGCTATTTTATGCATGTATTTAGTACAACATGTATAGAAAGTTTAATTATGTTTAATGTTAGAATATCTACAATGAATTTTTTATTCTGTTTATTGGAATATAGCAATTAAAGAACACATTAACTAATACTAAGTGTAGCTTTATTACACACTGTAACAAGCTAAGTTGAATAAGGATGAAAATATTTTAAAACATGATTTAGGTGACCGAGGGATCAGGCGTTCAATTGGAACTTATTTTCAGTCGTTTTTAACATTTTCAGTAATGACGACCGACTAGAAGTATTGGTAATTCACTTTTTAATCGTTCCCACAGTGAAAAACTAGGTAGAGAGCAAGTCCACTCAATTCCCACATTCTCCTTTCTTCACCACTTTTCTCTTAAAGACACAATACTAGCAACACTCACAATACCCTTCTATCAATGAGGAGACATAGACCTTAAATATGCCAAAATAAGTTATTAATTACATAAGAATATATAATCAAATCAGTTCCATAGTATGATATGCACGGCTAACTACATCTCCCAGCATTCACTTGTTGGATGTAGCCTACTTCCTGACCCTGTGAAAGATAGTTCTGTTGATAGCTTCTCTTTCATATCAGGTTGGTGTTTTTGCATGGGTGCCTTTACCTCAGTTTGTTTGTTTTGCAAATCAGCATGTCGTCATGCCTTATTCTGTAACCTCTTCCTCTCATCCTCCATTTAAATACTCAGGCGCTGGCTTGTGGCATTCGTGGGCTTTATCTATTCGGAAAAATGATGGATATCAACTTCTGGAAACGTGGCATTGTATTTAAATGTTGATTAGCCATTCTGGATGACTAACCTCTCAATTTGTCTACTTTTTCTCTTTTTTTTTTGGCTCCTTTTGTGCTGCACAGAATCAGGCCAGTGTTTTATTTAAAAGCTCGAGCAGGCACTATCTTTTCCAGAGGGCCTGTTGCAAAGCACAGCCAGTATAAATCTGAGGAGGATCTTTTTTTAATGTTTTTTAACAAGTTATGCAATTTTGTATTTTCAGGATGAACTGTTTTGAATTTCAGACAGGGTAGATGTACTGCATGTGTCCGATTCTACATGCAATCTAAGTAGAATGAGTTAAATAGCAGCTTGGACCCCTGAGCAAAGCGCAATAGGTTTTGTAGCATCTACAGTAAGCGCACAATGCACAAAGTGTGCGTCTGTCTGTGAATGCGTGCCGAGATGAGTGTTTGTTTTACCGAGCGTGTGTGGAGGCGTCTGAGCCAGAGTTGACGTCGTGACAAGCTGTCAGCCCATCAGCAGCTTGACTAAGTGTCATTTGGACACAGTGGGTAATGAGAAATGATTACGACTGTGGACGCAAATGCGCACCCCTAATAGCCTTTTATTCCCAGCAGCAGCCCTCATTATTTCAGCAGAAGATACTTCGAACTGAAGGGTCTCTAACTGCGCTTTTTGAAGCATATACTGTATTTGAGGGCCTAATTGGGTTTGCATGAATTTGTGTGCACAAGAAAGGAGGTTCATTGTGGGTGTGCGTGCTTTGCATATTGCAGGCGGTGGATGTAAGGGTGTGAAAGTGTGGTTGTGGGTGCGGGGGCGGGTGTGGACACAGTTTTTATATCTTCATGGCGACCAAAGGATCACAATAATAGGAGCATCTGACTGTGTTTACCTTTGGTTGGCCCTCATGAAAGAAAATTATGAAAGGACCATGGAAGAAGAGTAAGACAAATGTGTGTGTGTGTGTGTGTGTGTGTGTGTGTGTGTGTTAGGAAATGACTTCCTGGTGCTGAATTGATTATGATAGTGTGATAGGAGACACTGAAAGGGGAAGCCCACCTTACTGCCTCATCATCAGAAGCAACAGTAAGAACATACAGGAGAAAGTGAGAGACGTAGATAGGGGTGAGAGAGAGAGAGAGAGAGAGAGAGAGATGGAGAAAGGGAGAGAGAGAGAGAGAGAGAGAGAGAGAGAGAGAGAGAGATGGAAAAAGGGAGGGAGAGAGCCAGAGATGGTGAAAGGGAGGGAGAGAGCCAGAGATAAAGGGATGATGTAATTGTTGAACCCAGGGTTGTTTCAGGACTGCACAAAGTCTGTGCTACTGTTCAAATGAAGCATAAGAATGATGCTGATGACAAACTACCATGATCCCGATCCGATTAATCATTCTTGGCGCCAACGTGTGCACGCAAGCATGTTGATGTTTGTATGCGAGTGTTCCTGTGCATCTGTGGGTGATCATTCATGAGTAACCACATTTCAGATGTACCTGAAAGGAACTCATTCAACCAACACCAGCATGATTTGTTTGTAGGGGGAATCAGCTGCTTCTCTGCATGCAGCAGAAATGCTTCATCATTGCCTGGGGCCACTAACTTGTGTTTTTGGGCTCATTACCTTCTCCCTCAAGCTTCTACTAGCTTCTTCAGCTGAATCATTATAAATATTTGCATTCCACTTGTTGTGTGAGGGATGATTCCTTTAAATACAATCTACAGTATCACTGGATTGCATGATGCTTTTTGCAAAAACATGTTTATCGGCCAAAAACGTATGTAGCTACAACTATCAGAATCTTGCTTAGCATCTTTTGTTTGAAAGTCTGGTTCGTCATTAATCGCAGCCCAGAACCGCCTACTCAGTGACACTAGTCGCTAAGCTTTTCCTAAGTCTTTTGGCAATCAAGCCAGAATATCTTTTTTACTCACGACTATATGCTTCAAAACTCTAAACTTTTAAAGATGATGTGCTGTGAATGTTTTTCAATGTGTCGTGTCATTTGTGTCACATTATTAGGTGTACTGAAGTTGGTGCATGGAAATGTGGTAAGCTAGTCTGATTGCATCTTTTAAGATTCAGAATCTCGTCCCCAGAAAAGTGTGCGAAGATATTTAACACAGGCTTATGTCAAGCTGAGTGTAGCGAGCAAGAGATAATGAAGTGCTTTCTAGGTTCAAGGTTTTAGTCAAGTCAAGTTTATTTCTATAACGTTTTTCACAATGGACATTGTCTCAAAGCAGCTTTACAGAATTTAAGAATGAAGGTGATTGATGTGTATTTATCCCTGATGAGTGAGTCTGGGGCAACTGTTGCAAGGAAAAACTCTCTTAGATGTTATGAGGAAGAAACCTTGAGAGACTCAAAAAGGAAACCCGTCCTCATTTGGATGATATCAAGAGTGTGATTATAAATTTAAAGTTTTAGTTTTGCTATTGGATTCTCTGTAAGTCTAACTATAATCATATGTACTCTTGTCTATGGTTTGTATGTTGCATCACCAAATAAACACCAATACACATGAGCATCAATAGAATCTTAACCATTATTTCATCTTTTACATTGATGGCATTTGGCAGATGCCCTTATCCAGAGTGACTAGCAAAAGTGCTTTGCAAGCTTTATCAATAAATACATTCGGATAATACATTCTGATAATGATTCAAAGTGCAGACTAACAATACCATCAGTGTAAAACTTTGTTAGGAGGCAATATATTCTGGCAATAATTGCCATCCTTCAAGATTCTGAATCTTGTCACCACAAAATGAGGCTTACAAACATCTGTGTGTAGCGAGAAAGACATAATGAAGGGTTTTCCTTAGTTAAAGTTTTTAGTCTTGCCACTGGATTCTCTGTAAATCTAGCTACTCTTTTCTATGGTGGGTATGTTGCATCATCAAATAAACAACGACTTCCAGTAAAAGTAGGTGGTTCTTGGTAATGAATGACTAAATTCCATACTCTCTAGCATTTCCTACAAGTCTGGCTTGTGAGTCTCGTCCCTGTGTGATGGGGACTGAGATAAAAGTTTCAGAAGAGATCATGTTCCATGGATTTCAAACCCAGCAAAGATGGTTGCATTGTCAAGAACAGACACTAATACACATGAGCATCAATATAATCACCATTATGTTATATTTTACATTGGCATTTGGCAGACACCCTTATCCAGAGTGACTTACAAAAGTGCTAAAAAAAACTCTGTTGGGAATCAAAATATGTAGTTAATATAAACTGCCCGTCCAAATAATGTCACCACCTGGACTAAGCAAATACTGTATGTAAGAGCCTCCCATTGGATAATTACTGCATGGATGATTATGTTTCAGCTGGCAACAAGTTATTTATCCTTAACTAATGCAGTGAGTAGCTTCTCATTTCTTAAGCAACCATGTCGGAAGACACATCCTGTGATCATAGAAAAGATGTTAATCTGTTTCAGAAGGGTCAAATTATTGGCATGCATAAAGCAAAGAAAACATCTAAGGACATTGATGAAACTACTAAAATTGGGTTAAGAACTGTCCAATGCATTATTAAAACCTGGAAGGATAGCGGGGAGCCATCATCTTGTCGTCTTCTCATCTTGTCTTGAATGATTGTGATAGGTGATCACTAAAACATTTGGTCAAATCAAATCGTAGAAAAACGACAGTAGAACTCACGGCTATGTTTAATAGTGAAAGTAAGAGCATTTACACATGCACAATGCGAAGGGAACTCCAGGGATTGGGACTAAAACAGCTGTGTAGCCTAAAAAAAACACTTATCAATAAGGCTTATCGGAAAAAAAAGGCTTCACTTTGCTAGGGAGCATAAACCTTGGACTCTGGATGAATGTAAGAATGTAGTCTGATGAGTCCAGATTTACCCTGTTCCAGAGTGATGCACCCACCATGCCTAGTGCCTACCGTACAAGCCTGTGGGGGCAGTGCTACGATCTGGGGTTGCTGCAGTTGTTTAGGTCCCGGTTTAGCAATGTTATGTGCCCAAAAAACGAGGTCAGCTGAATATACTGAATAACCAGGTTATTCCATCAATGGATGGCACAGGCATGTTCAAAGATAAAAATGCCAGGATTCATTGGGCTCAGATTGTGAAAGAGTGGTTCAGAAAGCATGAGGCATCATTTTCACACATGGATTGGCCACCACAGAGTCCAGACCTTAACCCTGTTGAGAATCTTTGGGAAGTGCTGGAGAAGACTTTGTGCAGCAGTCCGACTCTCCCATCATCAATACAAAATCTTATTGAAAAATTACTGTAACTCTGGATGGGAATAAATCTTGCGACATCGCAGAAGCTAATCGAAATGATGCCACGGCAAATGCGTTATCAAAGCTAAAGTCGGCCCAATGAAATATTACAGAGTGTGACTTATTTTTGGGACGGGCAGTGTATAATATAGAAAAACTTTGTTAAAGTTAAAAATTCATGTCTCAACATAGAACATTCTGGACAAAGAGGAGTAAAGAACGCCATTTATAAAACAAACTAGAAAAAAAAAACCTCAGTGAACAGTGAAGAAGGTCTGCAACACCATACATGACCTACTTACTGTATAATTCACACCTTCCACCATGAAATCACATCATCTCCTGATACCACAGGTGTGAATTACGTAGTGTTTAAATAGCTAGGATTTCCTACCATTTCACCTGATGAATACATTAAAGTTCTCACTAAAGACACCTACAACTAAAAAATGCTGCACCGGCTTTCCATTGATGTGTGATGAATCATATCTCTATTTCTTGGTCGAAACATGAAGCATAACAAACATCAACATGAGCTTGATAATATTTGTGCATTCTGATTTATATTTTATTTCCCAAGAACATGATCAGAAAGATATACTGTACTTGTGCCAATTTCAAAGCAACTTATGTTAATCACACAGAGAGAGAGAGAGAGAGAGAGAGAGAGAGAGTCTGCTTATTATCCTATCAGACAAACACTGAACCAGTCAAACCAATTGTCTTTCTTTTCTTATATCAATTCTTTTACATGCTGCTTCAATTCAATCTAAAAGGTCACGTTGAAGAGTGAATTAAAGAGTAAATGGCAATTTATTCAAAAGATATTTAAAAAATGAAATTTCTTTCAATGTACATTTTGCTCCAAATTTGTTGGCAGTAAATGTCCCAAGGTCATACAATGCCAGATTTTATTCATCTGTTCATTTATTTTTAGTAGTCAGGAATGTGGTGGATCCTGAGTTGGGAACAGATAGAATGCAAATGATTGCTGGGAATCACACACACATACATTCATTCACATGCACATATACACCCAGAGGGAAATTTAGCATAGCCATTTCACTTACCATTCACTTCAATTCAATTCAATTCATTTTTATTTGTATAGCGCTTTTAACAATGAACATTGTCTCAAAGCAGCTTTACACAGATATATGGTGATTAAAAGTGAATATGTTCTTTATAAGTAAGTTTGTCCCTGATGAGCGAGCCGGTGGCGACTGTGGCGAGGAAAAACTCCCCGAGATGGCATAAGGAAGAAACCTTGAGAGGAACCAGACTCAAGAGGGAACCCATCTTCATCTGGGTTGCACCGAATGTCCATTTATACTGCTAACCATTCACTGCTATGGTTTTTAAAAGGTCGAAATCTACCAGAGAACTTAGAGGAACATCACGTGACATGCGGATAACATATAAAACTCAACAGTAAAAAAAACCCAAGAACAGCGTTTGGGAACACGCAAAGCTTCAATTATTCCAGTAAAGTTTTGTTTAAACTTCTGTAGAAAACGATCATTACTTTTTATTGCTTTTTGTTACTTATGTAATGCTCAAACACGCTGAATGTTTTTATGGTTTTTGTCATACTCACTCACAACTTTCCATCTATCGTACCCAGAAACCCAAAAGAAACCCAAAATGGCAATAATCGTTATATTTCACAAATGAATGTTGCACCACGCCACTTCAAACCAAACTCATTGTGCTGTCATGACGTTTGGGTCAAAATTATTTGGAAATGAATGCGCAGAAGTTTGTTCAAGGAAGGGTGGAAAGCCTGATTCTGCATCCAAGAGTCTAAATCTCATGGTCAGAAAAGTTAGTTTGAACTTTTGAAGAATACGAGCATTTCATTTTATTGCCTATTATTTATCAAACACACTGAATTTCTAATGGCCTTAGCACTGCTCACTCACAACTTTCTCTCTCTCAGAAGAAAAGAATGATAGTCATCATTATATTACACAAGTGATTGTTTATTAGCTGGAAGTTGTGACCATGCAGGAGAAAGAAATCTGTGGTGTGAGACAGAAAGCAGCAGGGTGGAACCCATGATTGAGAAAAAAGAGACACTAGGCCAAAAGGCAGAATCTGGACATTAATAACAGCACTTCCTGGCTTTAGCGCTATGCCTCCAGATCGGAGTGTAAACAGAGCCGCAGTAATCAAGCTCATGACAGTTTCCCCCAGAGCTTCCTGTCTGGAAGCCCAGAAATATCATTCTATCCTCACCAGCACATCAGCACGTGCTGAGTTGTCTCTTTTGGCAGAATGGTAAACAAGCTCGTAGCTGTTGAAATGTACATGCTGTAGGTGTTTACACAATGCTTAATCTTTTCCTTAAAACTGTAAATGGATTGTGAATGAGTAATGCCAATAAAAAAAATGTTATTTCCTTCAGATAAATATTTAATATTTACTTGTAACTTTGTTTCATATAATGCATGTGACCAGCATATAGTCACCACCTGTACCTTGACTTTATATGCTTAACATAATATGCTTTGTTTAATTTTCCATCAGAAATCCTGTTTGCAGAGGGACACATCCTCCTCCAGGTCCCTCAGGGAGGAGCTCAAGGTGCCTGGGAATTATTGTACAGTTACAACAAGCTCACATATATAGCCTTCCTTTTTTAACTAACTTAA
>JAAIIK010000041.1:6470900-6496484 GCA_014706435.1 Silurus glanis | reverse complement strand
ATATGTATATATTAAGTACATATGTATGTATTGTAAAAATATAAGGGCTCAAAATTAATGCTTTAATAACACATTAACGCAAAATCATTTAAAAAATCACTAATTTTATTATTCCACGATTAATGCCGCACGCATTTCTGTTTGACCGTTTTTATTAAACAGATAAATAAATAAATACAAGTGTCAAAATTAAAACCTTGAACGCAACACATATTTATTCACAATAACCTTTCTTTACCCAGATAAAAAAAAAAAAAAAACTCCACCGAAAAATCTTTTTTAATCACTAGAAATTACTTTTACTGACGCTCCAAGTTTCATTATAAGCAACAAAATCCACCATGATGCACAAATCAGGCAATTAAAACTGTTTGGATTTTAAAAAGTTTCGTTTGTTTTCCTGATGCCTTACTAATACTAATAATACTAATAATAAACATACATTTGCATCCAAATTTGTCCATGTTGATTTGAGTATTAAAACTTGAATATTATTTATTTAAGGTACATTTAGAACAAAAAAAATATTTGTGATAAGGCAACATGACAGTCATGATTAATCACAGGTAGATATTTAAATTGATTGACAGTCTTAATATATATATATATGACCCCCTCCTGTTTATATGCTGTGCTACATTACAACCCAAAAAGCCAAGGGAATTCCTACGCACACAAAAATACATTTAAGCACCTAGGAGTTACCCCACATACAGAATAAACACAAATTTCTACCTTAGACATCCATGAATAATTTTTATACAATGTTTTACATTAAAGTTGACAGATAACTTGTCCACATCATTTGTTTGTACTGTATGTGTTTTCATTATTTGCTCTACTGTGCTTGAACTCATCATCTGTTCAAGCTATAATACCAATAATGTAAAATGCCAATAAATACAAAATGCAATGATTTGCAAATCTCATAAACCCATGTTTTATTCACAATAGAACATAGAAAACAAATGTTTAAAATGAGAAAATGTACTATTTCAAGGAAAATTGAGTTTTGGGAGAGAGAGATTTTGTTCCATTTGTGTCTGACAGGATTCTAGCTTCTCAACAGTTTTGAGCTTTTCTTTATTGTGATTCTTGTTTCATTATACACCAAATATAATCAGTTGGTGAAAGGTCGGGACTGCAGGTGGGTCAGTTCAGCATCCAGATCCTTTAAAGCCATATTGTTGAATAGATGCAGCATGCAGTTTAGAATCTCCTGTTAAAATATGCAAGGCTTTCTGTGAAAATGGAAGTATTTGTATGGAAGCATATGCCACTCTGAAACCTGTATACTTTAAGCATTTCAGCACACCCAGAAGATGAAGGCTTTTGAACTGGTCTCTCTCCCCTTTAGTCCAGAGGTCACAGCATACATGGTTTCCAAAAATAATTTTAGAATTTGGTTTGTCTGACTAAAGGACAGTTTTCCACCTAGCCTTATTCCATTTCAAATGAGCATTAGCCCAGAGAAGACTGTGGTGTTTGAAGATCATGTTCACATATGGCTTATTCTTTGCATGATAGAGCTTCAATCTGCATTTCTACACAACAAACTGTGTTCACAGATGATGATTTCTGGTGTTTCTGAGCCTATGCAGTGATTTCATTGACAGAACCATTGCCTGCGTTTACTGCAGAGCTGCCTGAGAGCCCAAAATCCAATATTATTTTTGCCCTTGTCCCACAAAGAATTCTCCAGATATTATGTACTGTAAATGATCAGATATTCCAAGTCTATGTTGAGGAATATTTTTCTAAATTTGTTTTTCAATTTGTGGACATTGTTTTTTGCAGATTGTTAAACTTCTGCCCATCTTTTCTTCTGGGAGTCATTGCCTCTCTAAGATACTCTTTTTATACCCGATCGTGTTACTGACCTGTTGCCAATTAACCTAATTAGTTTCCAAATGTTCCTTCAGCTGTTTCTTTTTTAGCACACTTACTTTTACAACCTTTTGGTGTCCCATCACAACTTTTTTTTTTTTAGATGTGCTGCAGCTATTAAATTTTATATTACCTATTATTTACCTTAAAATGGTTTATTTTCTACGTTTAAACATTTCTTATCAGTGCTTGAATTGAGTCAAGTCATATGGGGGTTCCCTAGTCGTTGTGTAATTCATATATTCTTTACTTAGGGTCTTGGGGACCCCCCTAAGTCTATTTTTTACTTGTCATGGGAGGTCCCTAATGCCTTATGGGGGGGTCCTGGATTCCTGGTCCCCTCCTCCTCATTTTGAGCACTGTTTATTATATGCTATTATATTCATTATATGTTTATATAGATATAAACTTTAGATTAGATTGGATGAGATTGGATTAGATTCATCTAATTCATCTATCTTTATTGTCATTACACAAGTTACGGTACAAGGAAATGCAGCATCTATCCAGAAGCGCTTTGGTAGCAGTGTAAAATATTAATGTAATATGAGTACAATCGCCTTGAATGAATTTATGAGATTTGCAAATCGTTTATATATATAGCCTCCCGACTTTTTTAAAATCAGGGTTGTAAATAAAGTATCCCTATTTGTTTACATAGAGAACAATTATTAGAATATTTAGTATATTAGGCTGTAATGTTAATGTTCATTAAAAAAAAAAAAAAAAAAACTTTAAATAGTCCATGTCAAATTGCATTCCCATAATATTTCCCATCACATGGTTGAAATGTTTGTTAGTTTACAAAGATTAATTGAAATATTTTAGAAACAAAGCAAACAAAAGCAAAATGGTATGCAAATGGGTTCTCAGGACACCTGGAAAAAAAAAAAAAAAACCTGACAGTTAGGAATGTTCTCTAAAGGCAGTGGCAAATTTTGAACTGGGAGCTGTTAGCTTGGCAATGTCTCATGTTCATTTATTCATTGAAAGCTGTTGGTTTAGAATAAAAATACTATGGTGATGCATTAATACACAGGCATCAGTAGTGTTCATCATTAGTCTCTATATGTTCATGTCCTGAGTCTGTCTCTTGTCTGTTGGTCATCTGAGTCCAAAAACATGGGTTTACTTTGCAATAAGTCTTTAGCCTAAGAGCATGTTCATGCCATAAGAATCTGTGAGTTTCGCTCCGACAAGCATCAAGATGAAAGTGCTGCTGGCGACAAACAGAAAATGTTATGAAACAAATGTCCGCCATTATAGTGCAGTTAGCGATGTGCGCTCTGCTTCCTGTTTGACAGAGAGGAGAGGTGTGTGGAGTGCTGTTTATTTCTCATTTCCCCTCTGCAGCATACACACAGTCCCTGCCAGAACTCTGATAAATGAAGCATGGCTGGGATCTTCTTGCTGTACCATATGTGATTACAGTATTAACCGTGGTATGCTACAAGTATATGAAAAAGCATTATGGTTATCGAGATCTGGTCAACAACGGAGAGACTGGTAAAGGTTCAGGGTGGAAAGAGTACGGTGTGATAAAGAAGCCTTTTCTAAAGTTATTAGAAAACAAGTTGGAATGATGGATGATAAATGAGGTCTCAGTCAGAATCCATGTTAAAAGTCAAACAGTCCAGACATTTACAATTCCCAGAGTTCTCTCTCTCTCTCTCTCTCTCTCTCTCTCTCTCTCTCGTCATTTCAGCCTGAAAGAATTCACATATATCCCTTGAGCTTTCTAAAAACCACTGTTTCCCCATTCCCAAGTCCTAAATTTAGCAAAAGATCAAATTCTGCTCAAAGGTCACATGACAAGGGAAACCAAAGCCCCCTCTTTGCAAAAACAAATGCCTTTATTTATTATTTATGCTTTAATAAACTCTGAATAACTGTCACCATTACACAAACAAACACAGCAAACCAAAAAGGGCTCCTTTCACAAAATGCACAGATGACGTTTATTTTCCAGTCAGCTTTTGGTCAGCGATGGTCTATTTTCCAACCATGGATGACAGAATAATTTCTTAAAAAAGCGTAGATCTGATTAGAAAGTATTTGAAGGCTACTTGTATCCTACACTCTTTGCTCAGCCGACCCTAATTCAGACCCTTTCTTTTTCATGTTCTTTGTATATACAGAATTTTATGGTGTTGGAACATGCTGCATTTTATTTAGTAAGAGGTTTGCATTGGTGTAGTGAGAATGTTCAGTCAGTGTTTGAACAAGCTGAGCTGTAGCATGCAGATAGAGTGAGGGACCATTGGGATGTTCTCTGACATAAAGCAGTAAAGGGATTATTTTCTGGAGTGAAAAGAGAGGGAAAGTCTCTCAAGTGGTGAGCCAGTTTCGCTTAAAAAAAAAAAAAAACCTCTCCTGGAGGTATTTCTTTGAGAGTCAAAAACTTGTCATTTTTTATATATACTTTAAACAGATATACACTATATAGATAAAGACCATAAGATTCATATGTGCTTTTTTTAACTTCCCATTCCATATTTAGTCCCTATTTGCATTTTTAATAACTTCCACTCTTCTGGAAGATGTTTCAGTAGATTTTGGAGTATTCTTGTGGAGATTTGTGCTCATTCAGTCACAAGGGTGGTAGTAAATCCAACTACTGATGTAGGGTGAGAAGACCTTGGGTGCAGTCAGCATTCCAATTCATTCTAAAGGTATTCACTAGGGTTGAGGGCAGAGCTCTATAGCTGGCCATTTAAGACCGGCAACCCATGTAAACCATATTTCTATGGAGTTGGCTTTGAGCACAGGGACATTGTTATGCTGGAACAGGTTTGAATCTCTTAGCGATGTGAACATTTTATGCATCGTATACAGTCGTGTGCCTCCAACATTGTGGTAACAGTTTGGGGATGCACCACATATGGCTAGAAAAGTAAGGTGTCTGAAGAAATTTGTCCACATAATGTACCATATAAAAAAAAAAAAGTTGTTGATTTGCTATTGAACTCTTTGTTTCCTGACAAAACATCTATTGTTCTTGTTAAACTCTGACCATCATTTTTATTGTGGCAAATTAAAACCAATATATGGAGTGTGTGGAGCATCTGTACATCTGAAGTCTCCCATCAGATGAAACAAAAGTGTGTCTTAGCCAGAATTATTGACGGACTGACTGACTGATCATGCTTTTGTTAAAATGGGAACGCATAGAAGTCCCTCGGGATGTTCTTAGTCCAGCTGATGGTACATACCCGACAATGTGAATCAGCATTCCAGCAATAAACCAGGACAGGAAAAAATTTGTGAACACATTTCCCATTATTTTGAGTTACTGAGTAATAATGTGTGACCTTTTTGTCTGGTTCTGTCTGGTTGAAAGCCATTCAGTGGTAGATAAAGTAGATCATTCCTGTACCTGAGGAAAAGTACAAATCCCCTGCTTAAATATCACTCCACTGAAAGAAAAAGTATCCCTTTCGCATTTCTACTTGAATATAGGTACAAAAGTAGTTGCTTTTTTGAATGTACTTAAGAATAAAATAATAAAACTAGGGATCTATGAAGCATATTTTGCATTAATTGATGCAAATCAATGTTCCATTCTCCTGTACATCATACCTGTACAAGAAAATTGTTTTCTATTTTTACAGGCACACAGTGAGAGTACCCTGACTTTACACAAACTCTTGTGATAACTCTGAGATTAGGCTTGTGGTCTTCAAAGTAACATAAAGATCTATTTCTCATATATTCCATTATTAAATTGTAGTGAAGTTGTGAAGTTAAAAATATTGCACTTTAAAATATAATAGTGAAGTATACATACTTTATATACTACAAGTGTAAAGACCCTATGAGAAGTGTAAGACCAATACTTTTAGGTTAATTTCAATTTGCATAATTGAAACTAAGAGTCAATTAAAACATTGAAGCTGAATAAAGATAAGGCATTAGGTAAGACCGAATGCCCTTTGCTTATTGGTTTATAAGGTCCTATCCTGCTGGTTCTTATTAAGCATTTTTTTTGTCTCTTTAATTAACCAATAGACATTTGAGCATGGGCAAGTAAATGTTTGGTGGCAAATTCTCAATCGCGATTTTTCTTTTTTTCTAGGTTGATGAATTTGATTGAATGCTTTCAGTGTACGGCAAACAAAATGTCAAAGAACACTTTATGTTACTACAGTGAGAGGAGACCTTCGGGTCGTCGGGACATTAAAGAGAAATGTCAGTGGCTTTCGAAAAGATCATTCTTGCAAATGCAATCGAGTAAATACTCAAATTCAGTAACACCCAAATGATGCCTAAATATAGAGATTACAGTTTTTAATTATACTGTAAATACTTTTTAATACTTTTTTTCCCCTGAATGTATAGTCTGAATATATTTCATCTGTTTCTAAACATTTTATTCTGGTATCTCGCTGTTAAACATTGAAAATATAGAGATTACTTACAGCCACAAATCTTACTGTATAAGTCTGCTGGGTCACATTCACCACCCCTAGCTACACTTAGAATTTTGCTAAGTATACTGCACATAGCTTCCTGATGATATAATGCAGTTTTAGCTTCCTGCTTTTCTAAAAAAAAAAAAAAAATAATGTAATGCATAGGAATGTAGAGCTTTACTATACGATTTTTTTACATTACATTCATTACATTCATTACTCATATCTACAGAATACTTAGAGCTCAAATTTGCTTTCTATTTGCCTCTGAAACATGTGCATGTTAAATATTCTTGTATATGTGTCCATTTAAATACAAAGTATGGACAAAAGTCTGTGGACACCTGACAAGAAGATTTGTATGGGCTTTTTGAACATACTGTTTCCAGGTACCTACAGTATTTAGTTCACATTTGTTGTTATAGTTGCCACCGGCTTGGGGACAAACTTACACTTTTAAAGAACATCTTATTAATTTTTATCACCACATAATCTGTGTAAAGCTGCTTTTTGAGTGTGCTTGTGGAGATCTGTGGTCATCCAGCCACAATGGTGTAAGTAAAACCAGGTACTGATGTATGGTGAGGAGGCCTGGGGTGCAGTCAGAATTCCAATTCATCCCAAAGGTGTTTAGTTCAGAGCTCTCTAGCAGGCTACTTAAGATCGTTTCTTCATGGATCTCGCTTTGTGCACAGGTGCATTGTCATGCTGGGACAGATTTCTTTATCTCCTAGTTCAAGTCATGGAAAAATGTATTGCTACTGCATACTAAAATTACATATGGTGAGAGAAGCAAGGTGTCTCAATACTTTTATTCATATAGTGTATGTGGTTATTCATATAGTGTATAGTGTTGGTTGGATAGAGCCTTATCCAACCATGATGTTGGTTTGTTGGTATCTTTGAAGATTGAATGTTTAATTGTTTGTCAAAACTTACACTTACACACACTCACTCAACTGTGTGTAACTGAACTGTACGACCTGAACTCAACACACACTCTTCTCATCTCAATCCATTCCACCACCATTTATTTATTATTTATACTTAACCATATTATACCATTTACATGCTGTTTTTTTTACACTTCTCGACTGCTGCTACTGCTGTTTTTGCACTGCATTGTCTTTGTTTACATATACTCTTTTTCATAGTCTTGTATAGTCCTCTTTGCACAGTCCTGTATATTCAGAGTATACAGTAGGTTTACTGGTCGGTACTATTTTGTGTTATGTGTATTGTCCCACACTGTCTTGTGTTGTCTGTCTGCACTGTTTTTTTTGTCTGCACTGTTTGCACTAGGTTGCACTTGATGCACTTTATGTAGCTTTATGTTGTGTGTTGTAGCTCTACGTTGTTTAGTGTAGCACCAGGGTTCTAGAGGAACATTGTCTCATTTTCACTGTGTACCGTGTACCACTGTGTATAGTAGAAATGACAATAAAAGCCTCTTCACTTGACTTAATTATAAGAGACAGGAAAATAAAGTATTCCCCAGGATTTTGAGACCATAGTTTTAAGGCACGTTCACATTATTTTAAGACAAGTATTGTGAAATAGTACGTTTTTTTCTGCATGTAACTGTTGACTTCCATAGTCTGCCAACTGGATCATTTAGAAGCCAAAATCTGTCTACTGGAGAAGAATCTCTAGTGAAAGATTTGTTTGAAAATGAGTAAAGCATCTCAGATGCTTCTTAAGGAAGCCTGGCTTGTGACAAATTCTGCTTTGAAGCCTTGTTTATAGAAAAAAATGGACAGTTTACTGGCAGGGTAATTTAGTTCAATAGTAGGCTTAATCTCTGTCAGAAAAGCCAGCACACAAATATCATGGCTAATATGCTTCCTCCAGTGCTATAGGCCTGCTGTACACTAGTACTGTCTTCATGAGTGTAGTCGGTTTTCCCAAGTCATTAATGAGCTGTTGCTTTCTGCAGTTACTATGCCGACAGAGAGAGATGGGAGAGGCTGAAGATTCTCAGAGTAAGAGAAGCCATCTGGCCCTTATTACGAAGCACTAAACTGAGGAGATGCAAAGGTCTGTTGTAAATATCATCCGAGGCGAATTGATTTTGCTCGGCTTCATTAAGAAAGCAAGAATTATAAACATTAGACATAACTAAATTCTGTCAGTGTTTACCGCATTTTGTAACACTATAAGATTAACCTTTATTCGTCCCACAGTGGGGAAATTTCTAAATACCCTCAGTTAGAGATTTTCTTGTTTAACCGAAGACCTAAATGTTGAACAAAGCACATGTTTTTACGCTGGATGCCCTTCCTAATGCAACCCTCCCCATTTATCCAGGCTTGGGACCGGCACTAAGAGTGCAGTGGCTTGTGCAACCCTAATGGCTGGGGTTGGTTCCCTGACTGGGAATCGAACCCGGGTTGCAGCAGTGAGAGCGCCGCATCCTAACCACTAGACCACCAGGGAACCTAAAGCATACAAATATAAATAAAATTATAATTCTAATAAATGTTCTGGGGTAATCATAAGTCCAAGATCAAGTGTCTACCAGATTAATTTTGGGGTATAGGTGGCAATAATTCTAGACTGTTTATGCTTGACTGTATACAATGTGTTGATCATGTTTACAAGATTTCTTTGAGGATTTGTTTTAAAAAAAAAAAGTCTAGAGCTACATGGTCCTAACATCCAACACTTGATTTTTATCTTGAAACAGCATGCCCTGAAGTGTTTCTTTCCTCATATCATGTTACAGAGAAAACTCAGTCCTAAAGATTTTTCCATGCTGAACACTATCTAAAGGACTCCTCACATAAACATAAGCATCTTCTTACAAGCAAAATGTTTTCTTTGTTTGTTATTAGGCTTATATAATGTGGAGTATTTCTCTGCCTTGGTCTTGAGAGGTCTCTGCATTAACATTCATTGCAAGGCACTTATTTGCCAAGCATGCTACCTTTGTAGTGCACTTGATTATGGGCCGGGCTAATAAAAGACAGACAATCAATAGTGTACGCTGTCCTGGTAGTGCAAGTAATCAGAAGGACAACGAGGGTAATTACTGACCCTGCTAGTCTGTGGTAGTTATAGAGCCTGGATAAAGGATGCTCTGGCTTTTCTCTTAGGGGGCAATATAACATGGCTTATTCTGCGTGGCAAGGCTGATAAGCAGCAGACCAAACATGGAATTCAAACACACAGAACACACACAATAAATTATATACTGTACAGGTCCTTTGCTGTCTGGTCCATAATGAACATGAAATAATTGATTCTCTTTCCAAGTAATAACTCAAAACCCTGTAATGCATAAGAGAAATAGATCACAGACTGATTGTCTGAATTGGTTAGACGAGTTTAGACGTTTTACTGGTTGGTTTTAACTAGTTGAACTTAGGCTAATTCATTCAGTCTTAACAAAGAGTAAGTAACATCTTGTCATGTTCAGCACAGGTTTGATATGTCCATACCCATGCATATAGAGCAAACTGTGAGGAAGCACCAACTGCCATGAAACTGGTTTGCAGTCAACTCTCTTTCAGTGAACAGTTAAGAGCTACAACAAAAAGAATATCATGTTAAAGCTTGTAGAACCCTGTCACTGCAAAGCTATATTGAATTTCCTGGTTACACAACTGCACTTTTCTATACAATACAAAGTAACAGAAAATAATTATCAGTAATTGCTCTTGCATCCACCTAGATGAGGACTGGCTTCCCTTTTAAATCTCGTTCCTCTGAACGTTTTGAAAGTTTTGAAAGTTACCTGAGGGAGTTTTTCGTCACCACCTTCAACATTGGTTTACTAATTATGAATAACTTTATAGAGATACATGTATTTCTATGAAGTCTATAACATTTCAATAACATGTATTTTTATAAAGCTGTTTTGTGGCAATAATTGTTAAAATCTCTCTATATATAGAAAATTAAGGTGTAAAATCAGATATTTATTTCTATAAGGTTGCTATGGTATCACTAACTGTATATCTGTTTAAAACTATGATTAATACCACTCCAAGGTGACAGAGAATAAAAATGCTTGGTTACTCAATAAAGGACAGACCTTGACTGCAAAAGGAAGATTAGAAGATAATATAAAAAACAATGTTCTCCACTGAGGTAGTTGTACTGCCAGGAGCACATGTTTTATTGATGTCCGTTTCCATAAAATGGTGACGTTCCTTCCGAGATGAGGTTGTTGCTGTTTATGCTCCAGAATTGTTATGTCTAATGGGAAACATTTATTTGAATGGACGGCTTGAAGGCTTTTGAACTTTCCTACCAGCTTGATTAAAACAGAATGCTCGTATGATTTGTCAGCAAAGTGCCCCTCTCAATTTAATCTCGAATAGAGAACCTAATTAATGCAGCTGTTAAGCGACAAGTTAATCCCCGTCCCTAAAGGCTGATTCTGTATAAAAAAGCTACGCTGTTCTGAAAGAGGAAAGTGTCTCCAACCAGCCAACTCCTTAAACTATTCTGAGACTCAAGCAATTTTCCGGGTGATTTTCTGAAAATCTATAATTGTCACTGAAAATATTTTCCCCATCACATTGTATATCATTTTTCACCACAAAACTGTGCTTTTTTCAGTTGTCCTGGCTTATTTGTGAGATCTTAAAAAGCCATGTAATATCTACAATGAGACAAAAAGGATTGAACTACTGCAGCTCACTACAAAAAGTCTCCTGTGTGCCATTCAACCCTTTAGGTTGATCCAGAATTAGTGGTGAAGAGTAACGAAGTTAATTCATTACTGTACTTAAGTAGCTTTTTCTCGTATCTGTACTTTACTGAAGTATTTCCATTTGGGGAGCCTTTTACTTTACTACCTTTCAAAATCAAATATCTTACTTTTTACTCAACTACATTTTGCAAAATGTCAATCCTTTTTATTTATGACTGTATAAAAAAAAGTAACTGGTCAAACACGCAGCAAGCCACCAATCAGGGTAAAGCGCACGCTCTGTTTTGAACTTGTTTTGATTGCCGCTTGGTGGTATATACTTAGCACAAACATGCATTTCAGTGTCAGTTCAACAGCAAGCAGAACATTTTGTGAGGAAAAAATAATGGAAGAAACTCCTGACCCGAACTCGTCACAACACCCATGACCTTATTTGCGGAATATTTTTTAAATAGTTGAAAAGAAGATTTTGGGCTCATGATCATTGTAATAGATATCAATCAGTGTTTGACTCAATAATTAGATTAGATTCGATTCGATTCAACTTTATTGTCATTACACATGTACAAGTACAAGGCAACGAAATGCAGTTTGGGTCTAACCAGAGTGCAATATCAGCAAGTGCAGGATATAGAGTTTTTACACGATTTACATAAGTTAAATATAATTCTAATATAAATATAATTCTATTAATAGATTGGTGTGATAAGAGTAACGTTCGAGTCTTTTCACATGAACTGAGTTTATTTAGTAAGAGTGACAAAAGTAATAATTAGGAACATAATAGCCATAATAAACTATAATACTTTGGAAACTACATTCAAAGGCAAATACTTTTGTACTTTTACTCAAGTGAAAGTTTAAAGGCAGCACTTTTACTTTTTACTTTTACTGGAGTAAAATTATGTTTTTCTTAAAATTACTTATCTCTACTTTAACTTAAGTACATGACATGCCATCCCATTGCTACACCACCCTCACTGGCCTCCTGTAGTATTTGCATTAGATTTAAAACCCTTCTTACACACAAAAACAAAAACAGATCCCTATCTACCTGAAGTTACTTATTATACCCTGCGTTGACCCACACTGGAAGACTGGTCAGAGTGCCCATTCTGACTCCTTTCTACCTTCCTACAATAGGCACATGTGCATCAGAACTGGACCATGGAGCAATAAAGGAACGTAGCCTGGTCTGACAGATCACAGTTTCTTTCACATCATGTGCAGGTGTGTTATTTACCTGGGAAAGAGATGGCACCAAGATGCACTATAGGAGGACTGCAAGATGGTTGATGCAGTCTGATGCCCTAGGTAATGTTTTGCTGGAAAATATTAGTACCTGGCATTCTTGTGGATGATACTTTGACATGTAACACCTACCTAAACATTGTTACAGGCAAAGTACACCTTCAGAAGTCTTGTAAAGTGAAGTGAGTCAGAACAGTTTTGAAAGTATCAGTGGGAACTACACAATATTTGGAAGTGGTTTTAATATTGTGGTAGGGGATGTGGTAGCTTAGTGGTTAAGGCTTTGGCCTTAGAATCTGAAGGTCATGAGTTCAAATCCCAGCCAGGCTACCAGGCTACCACTCCTGGCCCCCTATGCAAACCGCATAGCTGCTCAGTATCTGCCAAATGTCATATATGTAAATGTTATGGCTGATTGGTGTAAATGAGCACTAATTTTAGAACTCCCTATTACGTGTGTTTTCTTGCTGTACTAACTTCTCTTCCAATGTGTTCCTCATGAAGATTACAAAGCAGCACATCTGAATCTGAAAATCTGAATAAGGGCTTCTGCTAAATGATGTGAAATGTGGGGAAATGTGACTTGAAAACATTTTTGTAATTGAAAACACACAAAATGTTTACTCCAGGCTTTGAGCAGCGCTACACCCAAAGTAAACCTTATCAGTATATGCAATAAGGAGCTGTTTAAAGCAACAAAAATGAAATATACCACTATAAAAGTTGCTTGATAATTAAACTATTAGTTTTTTGTTATTGTAAGTTCACAGTAGATACATACAATGAGTACAATTTTAAGAAAATAAGAAAGTATAAAAATTATTAAATGAAATGCAATATAGATGAATTTCATGGCACAGACACCACAGTCAACCTTATACTAATAGCTTTGTAATTCTTTTTACATTCATTCATCACGAAAAAAAACATGCAGTAATGATTAGATTAAATTTTTTTAAAGCTACACATTTCATTTATCCTTACAGATTCAATACGACCAACACTTGTTTGATGACATGCTGTTGAAGGTCCTGATTTTTGTCTTCCATCCATTTATGCGATTCTACTGCACAATTATCCCAGAGGTGGTTGTGAGGTATGGACACTTTGGTTTCATAACTGATTTTTCTAAACTGCTGTGTTCCAAATCCAAAGTTCCTGTCCAACGTTACAAAGTAAAAATATTTCCACTTTGATTTCTGTCAGTCTGGTCTAGATAAATCCCACCCACCATCCAGCTTTCACTTATAAAACCATGACTAGCAACTGGGTAGGGTGAAACATTCTTCTTTCTTCTTCTTTCGGGTGCTCCCATTAGGGGTCACCACAGCAGATCATCCTTCTCCATACCAAATGTGAAACCAGCATCATATATTTTTAAACTGCTGTTCGTGCTGCATCACAGGGCAGTGCAACACACACAGTTCTGACTTTTATTCCATTACATTAGTGCATAGATGCTAATGATTGCCTAGTGTCACTCTGACTGATAGGAGAAAGATTGTGTGCAATCTTTTCCACTCTGAGAGCATGAAAAATTTTGTCCCTTGGCTTACAATCATAGATGGCAGTGACATCAGTGACATGAGATCCTGAGTTCCAATATCCGGATTCAAACTTGTGGAATCTTCTTATGATAACGTGAGTGCATGTTATTTAAAGCCATAGAATTCATTCTATGGTTTTAAGTTACAACTTGTTCACTATGAGTTTTAGTCTAGTTTAACGTCACGAACAATAGAGTCTGAGTCAAGTATAGAATCACAAGTTATAGAGTCTGAGTCAGGTTTATAGTCCTAAACCAGAGAGACTAATTCAGGATAATAGTTCTAAGTCACTTGCATTGAGTCCAGACTCCCAATCCAATGACACTAAGCTGAGTCTGGAGTCCAAAGTCAAGAATCTGAGTTGTAGTTTTGAACCTAAACCATTTTTCTGTTTTTGATTGGGTCACCGTGTATAAAGAATCCTTAAAAATCTTTGAAATCAAAACAAGACTAGAGTAAAATTTGTTGTGACTATGATAACTAGAGTATTAAAAAGGAAGTGTATATGTTTCAGGTAACCTAAATCTCCTAATCATCCTGCACTGATTTTATTGTGAATTTATGAAAGACGGCTTTCCCTCTGTAGGTGATGGGGAAAAGCTTCAGCCAGCTTTACCCATCCGATGCTTGTAAATCAAGATTGGCTAATTTTCAAAATCAATATTTACCGCAGTCGCCTTCTTTTCTACACACACATAGAGCTTTACTGACAGTATAAAGCTTAGCTATCAATGACACCTGCTATCCTTTAATCCCTCACTTGCTCTCATCCACACACTCTTTCTTTTTCTCTCTGTCTGAATCCATTTTATTGCCTGCATCATTTTTCCCCTTACACCATTGCTATGTTTATCTTCCTCTGCTCTGGCTAATGTTCTCTATCTCATTCAACCTTTGACTGTTTTTCAGAACCATTCAGTTTTTCCTTTTCCCCCCTTTATTCTGCTACACTGCCTCACACTCTCAGTAGCTGCCTTTTCTGTTAGCAGGATCTATTTTTATTTTTTTATTTATTTTTTTGCTTTTTTTTGGTTAATTTGCTTTGCCTTGATTTAGAAAAGACTCAGCCGCACTCAAAGTAGGACTTCATTTCAATTCGTTGCACAAGTTGAACTGCAAAGGCTTTGCATTAAAGTTGCATTGATCCAGACTGCCTTTATTTCACAGTCATTCAGAAACTGAAATAGAAGTAAATGTGCTGTAAATGAGAAATCAAATGACCAATAATCTTTATTTAATAAGAATTTAATGCAAAAAAATAACTTTTCTGTAGCACACAAACCAGGGAAGGGAATTTTAGAAATTTATCTATTAATGAAAAATATTTTTAAATGCAAAATAATTCACAAAAGACATTAAACTTACATATATGGAATAATCCAAAGTGCCATTCCCCAGAGTCTGAGGACTACTAGTTGAAGAATAGGGTGATGACAGTGAACAAATAAGGTTCAGGGACTTTAAGGTGGCACTGTGCTGCACTTTAAAATTGTGTCAATTGTTCATGGGTTTTGCTACCTGCAAGGTAATTCCTTTAGACACCTAGTGAAATTGCAGTTTCTGAAGAGCAAAGCTGCAGTGCAAAGGCGATTCCTGCTGCACAGATTCACAGATGTTTACAGTTTGTCACTGGCTAATTGGTCTGATTATGTGGTATTGATTTATTGCAGTCTGTTAAGAGTATAGTGTGCATTTTTTTCAGATGCCAAGCATGACACAGGTCTGATGAACTACCTGATAATTTACAAGCTTCAGCCAATGATTGTACAGTAATTTATTCATTCATTAATTCATCATCAGGAAGCGATTTATTCTGGTCAGGTTCACATTGAATCCAGCACCTAGACATACACAGATTTGGACACAATATCCAATCCATCTTCAGGCAAGTTTTAGAACAATGAGGACACATGGAGATCTGCACAGAGAGTCACCTGAGCTCATGGTGACTCACGAGCTGTGAGGTGAAAATTGGATTACAATTTGCTACATTTATAGCAAATATATTTTATTTTCAAATTCAGATTTCTGGCAGCGAATGTCTGCTTGTTCTTTTCGAGCAGTAGAGAAACCAAACATTCACACAGTCTGAATGTCAGTTTACACTGTGGTGTTTAGCTACTTGAGAAAGTTTGTCTGATATGGCAAGGTCTGGCCAACTAGGGAATCCTGAAACCTTTTTTTGTTTCTTACTGACAACACACTGTCACTGGAGGCATTTAAACATCCAACTCCTACCTGTAATGCTAATATTTCACCCGGTTGTGTGGGAGCATGGAGCCTTTCTCAAGGAACTATGGAACGACCCTTGATGAAGTATCAACCCATCTCAGGGCTCAATCATCTGACATGTGGAAATGCCAATTAGCATGTCTTTGGACTAGGGGAAGGAAACCCCCCAAATGCAGGTTGAACTTGCAAAAGCACACACACAAGGCAGTGGTAGGATTGGATTATTGTAAGTGATAGAGTTTGTGTAGTGTTTAACATACAAGTCCCGGTGAATGAGTAATGCTGTGGCCAATGAGTAGTATGGAAATAATCATAAAAGGAGGTCCGAGGAATTCCTCTGGAATACAGTAACATAGAGCCGCACTAGAAAGAGTAAGAATTGTGATTTAATGTGGCAACAAAATAATATTTGGATTTGTATTGTCTATTACTCAAGAGATCTGGTGCAGTTCATAACTCTAGGCAACATGCCTGATATGTAACTCAATTGGACATGTGACTGGCAGGGTTTCAGAGGCAACATGTTTTGGAGCATGATAATTGTGGACTGTTTGAGTCCATTAGCCAATTACCAGCAGACAATGGCTGGCAATGACACATGTGTGACTCATCTTTATGAATTAATATTTCAGTCAGGCTCGCAGGTGTTTTGCAGTTCGTCTCTTTGAGTACCTGTGATATTCCTGTACTGTATTAGAACTAGCATTCGGAGTTAACGATTATGACAGACAGGTAAATGAATTTGCTGAATGAGAGGCAGGGTTGCATTGAAATGTAATCTTTTTATGGCGAATGTGATATTGTCACATTTCTTTTTTCTGGAGAAATATGACTTTCTCGTTTTTGTCGTGCTGTTTTCATTTCTGGATATTAGAATGAAGATGATGTGGTGCTCGATCAATGTGAAGGAGTCGGCTATGTGAGAGCTGATTGGGCCACACATGGAAAGATGATTGGGTCACGCATTACCCAGCCCCCCCCACCACCCTCCTCCGCCTTTCTCTCTTGCTCTCTCATGCTATCTTTCATTCTTATCCCCTCTCTCTCTCTCTCTCTCTCTCTCTCTCTCTCCTCATCTTCTATTCTTGTCAGGTAGACTAACAGACAGCACACTGGCATCTCTTGGTACCATCCTGTGAAATTGCTGCGTCATGGATGCAGTTTGTCGAGAATGTGTGTGTGTGTGTGTGTGTGTGTGTGTGTGTGTGTGTGTGTGTTTGGGAGACTGTAAAAGACAAAAAGGCTGCCTTTGTTCTAACACCCTCTAAGCACATAGTCTATTTTGATTCTCCTCTAATCCCTAACTGTGGACCCCCCCCCCCCCCCTTCTCTCTCTCTCTTTCTCTCTCTGCTTTGTCAGGTTCATCTGCTCTGTTCTGACGGCTGTTCTCACTCCAGATCTCCTTGAGTCAAAGTCAATGGCTGAAACACAGCACGAAACCTTTAAAACAGATGACTGGCGATCCGGACAGATACAGAGGCTACGAGCCACATACAGAATAAAAGACTCTTTTTTTTTTTAAAAACGCTGCAACTATCAGAAATATGATCATTTTCCAGACAGCTATCTGTAAGTAGACAACATAATTGGAAAATGAATGGTAAAAAGACACAGGTGATCATTTGTTGCATGATATATGAAAACATAAAAAAATGAAAAAAAAAGAGAGAAAAACCTTCATTTGACCCCAGCACCCCATTTGCTGAGAATCCAAATAGAAGAATATACAAATAGGAGAATGTGCTATTACACTTTCAGAGGAACCTGGCCTGATTTCCATAATGCAAAGTGAGAGAGAGACCTGGGGTGAAGGCAAATGTAGCCAGGGTGCACTCAAGACAGAATGGAAACTCTGTGTCTGGACTCAGACAGGCACACATTGTGTGCCAGTGAGGTAAAACAACACACACACACACACACACACACACACACACACACACACTAACATACAGAATCACCATGTAGAGAAGGAGAATTTTCTCTCTTTTTGCAAGCACATGTTAGCATCCAAGGATTGCTTTTTTTCAGACATAATGGTCATGACAGGGTGCCAATACTTATATCATCCCCAGTGATGAGCTTAGTTTTTATAGGTTTTTTTATAGGTCATGTGATTCAAATACAGTATGAACTTGTTTCACTTTCAAAGGCATACGAAGCACTTTGCTTGCACCCCTTTTGTCAAGAATATCATGTTTCTCTGAGTGCTATCATAAATTTTTTTACTAATCTACTACATTTTATGCATGTAAGTCAAACACTTCAATCTTATACAGAGCATTTTATACCTGCTAATATCCTGGAAAAATTTATGACCAGGAAGATGAGGTTGTCCATCAGCTTGCATTATTGCACAAATAAACATCTGTTTAGGATGTTCCAGGATGAAGGCTGATATTAACAGTAACTACTGTATTGCAGTAAAGACATTCTCTGACTCAGTGACATCTTCTAATCTAACACTGCATTAACTAAGCCAGCTTTATTCTGATAGAAATCTCAGAGTCACTTGAGGACTGGACCTTCATTTGCTTGTCACCAAAAAGTGATTTGAATGTAACCTAGGTGAAAAGCAGAAGGCTGACTTAAGGTGTATCTACACCTAGGCAATGCATTTGCCTGTAAAACAAAGCTACCCAAAGTACAGTGAAATGAGTTTTCACTCGTTCTTTTTGGCTGTCTTTTGGTTGACATAAAGCTAGAGCAAAAAAACTCGGACTCAGAGAAGGGTGACTTACACTGAGTGAAAGTTTTCAATGACCTGAATAGAAGTAGGAGAACCTGTTCACTTTTCTGTGACTTTCTTAGATAAATATAGTACACAAAGTATGAGCAAGCACAATAGTTGGGGTAAAAGTAGAAAGTAGGATACACATGCATTGGGAACGTCAGAGAAAATAAAAAATGCATTGCATATAAGTGGTGTCAAATCAGCAGATTTCATGCAGAAGACAGGGAAATAATAATGTACTTCTTGGAAAGCTTGTTCTATGCGCATGAATTATTTTATTTATTTTTTTCATTTTGTAAACTCTAGAGGACTGTTCTGTGGTAAAGACGTTCTAAAATGATGCTTTGCTGGAGTGATTTGTAAGAGTTATAATAATAACGTTGCAGTAACAGTGTTCTTTTCTCATATAGAATGAACTTACCTCTTCATTAGGCCTTGTGTATATTATCCAGAGGTTCAAGTATTTGGACTATTTATAGACTTTGCAGAGGATAAGAGGACAAACTGTGATGAAAAAGAAAACTAGAGCACCCTGTTCCTAATCCACATTGTCCTCTCTACAGTGCCCAGCTATGCAGTGCCCTGCTACCTGGCTACTTCACTGCGGAATGTACCAGAACTTCAGTTTAACCTGCTTACTTTCTATAAACCATAACCCTAATGAAATCACTCATTCTAGAGCAAAGAATAGAGTAGATGGAATCCGAGTGTCTAGTCCAAAAGATGCAATCAGGATTTTTGGGTACGCATATGGGAACATCCCATTTGTTCCCATTTGTTGATCTTTTTTGAGGTTACAACGTTCAGTTTTAGATATGGCTTGTTTTTAGACAAAAATGTGTCAACAAAAATGTCCCTCTGAAAAACTATATATGCACCGTTACACAGTGAAATTAATTCACCAACATCCACGTGGCAAAAAGACAATCCAGCATTAGTTCAGCAGCCCACACTGTGCCATACTCGAATGATGCTCCTGTTGCCACTCACAAGTCATTGCACTGACATCATGTCCCAATTTCTTCAAATTTTGTCAGGAACATTCGCTGTCATTTTGTGGCATTTAGTGGAAAGCTAATTTAGACGAACAACATTGAAAAGATGTAGCGGTGAACAGTGCATACTAGCATATTAGACAAAGTGGATGGTAGTGTGAATTTTGATGCTATAGCTAAAAGTCCAGTATTGTAATCTGATAATAATAATAATAATTATTATTATTATTATAATAATAATCAGCACAGTGCATTCAGGAGAAATGCTTTCAATTCAAATTGATCAAATTGATGAAGAGAGCTTGATACCATTGTGACAAACATGGAACACTAAGAGACAAAATGTATGGCTACGTATCAAGATATACCAATATCCAATTTTTATTCACATTCCTATTACAGTTGTTTCCATATAGTAACATACATACAGAGTAGATTGAAAAGTGCTCAGAAAATGTCCTCACTCTCAGAAAACAAGTACTACACTATGTCCTTGACCCTCCAGTGGTACGCTCTAAGGTATAACCTGTACCCGGTAAGTATACATCTTTAACATGGTAACTTCACCGTAATATACCATTGTAATTATTTAATTGACATGATTGCACAAGACCACTGAATGGACATTCGGTGTCACTCAGACAAGGATGAGCTCAGGGAGGTTTCCTTGCTTGTTTCGCCACTGGCTCACTCATTAAGGATAAACATTAGTTAATGATGTTAAAATGTATATTTGTAATTTGTTTATTTGTGTGAAGCTGCTCTGGGATGCTGTCAATTGTTAAAAGTGCTATAGAAATTAAGTTTGGATTAATTCCCTTTCCGAGGTGATCTAATTATATAAAGCTAAACTTTTAGCCACCTTTGCAGTTAAAATGTTCACAGTAAAATGATAAAGGTGTTGTTTTAAATGCACCAGTACAGTTTAAAACCCTTTGAGATTAGATGTTGTTGACCCCTAGTAATGAGTTAAAATTCAATATCCAGTATTTTACAGTGTGTCCATAGAATAAAATAGAACTACAATAGATCTTAGAATATTCCATTTTTAGACTTGGTTTTAAAACTTGTGTTCGTTTGCATTCGAAAACTGTAGAAAAAAGCGTGAGGGATTTTGGGGTTTTAGAGGGGGAACTGCAGAGCAGCGTTTACAGGAAGAAGGTAGCAAAGAGCTCCGCGCGCGCGCACGCAGCACGCGCGGCGCCCGAGAACGCGGCTCGAGAATTTGCGCGTGGCCGAAATTTGACGAAATTTTGTCAAATTTCGGCCACGCGCAAATTCCGGGGCGCGCGCGCTGCTCATATCGACAGCTTTCCGTATACAAACACGCATTATAGAAAATAAAATTCTGGCAAAAAAAAAAACAAACAACAAAAAACAACAACAAAAAACCCCGAACGATATATACGTAAATATACACGTATATACAAATAATAATTGAGTGATAGGTGAAATATTGAATGAATTCGCCTCCTCAGCCAATAGGAGCGCGCAGACACTTAGGGTATATAATTCACACTATTGTTATAAGTATGTGGAAAATAGGGCGCACCGCATTACCGCGGTATACTGCTTAGTAAAGGAGTGGAGTAGTATGCGGTTTCGGATACATCCGCTCTCAGAGAGAGAGAGAGAGAGAGAGAGAGAGAGAGAGACAGACAAACAAACAGACAGACAGTCGGGCGGAACCCGGTACCGAAGCGCACCTTCCTACAGTACTAAGGGAAGCGCTCAGGGTCAGTACGACGAAGGAAAGAGGAGGAGGAGTAGAGAAAGAGAGAGAGAGAGAGAGAGAGAGAGAGAGAGAGAGAGGAGGACGGTTTGAAAGCGAACGGCTCGCAGAAGGGGCAGGTGGAAGTCAACGCCGACCCACCTCCGCTTGGCGGTCTAGAACGGACCTCGGTGGAAAACCGGTTTCATTTTCATTAGAAACTATTCTATAAACAGGAGAATACACACACACACACACACACCAAACTACATGCATTTCGGTTGTTTTTAGGCAGTCACTATTTTTTTTTTAGAAGAGAAATGGAAAACTCTCACACTAAATCCGCGTCCGAAGTTTTGCTCCACTTCGAGGTGAACGAGAACAACGGACTGACCCAGGAACAAGTCCGGACCAATTGGGAGAAATATGGACCGAACGGTGAGTTCACCTGAGTCTCAATTCAGTGGAAACTCCATGAGAGGGAGCAAAATGCTGAGGAATTTCTGTTGAATAAACTGATGGGGTTTTAATGGAGAACTTTGTAATGGTGTGTGTGTGTGTGTGTGTGCTGAGGTTGACTGCAGGTTTTACACGCGGTGTTCATGAGACCCTGCAGGAGGTTTGAGGAGCTCAGGTGTGGTGCTGTGTTGAAATTCAGAGTCACATTTGTGTGTAATTTTGAGATATTTTGGGGATTATTTCCTACACATGTCGTGCCTTCCAGAATATCTCGTGTTTTTCACCTGAGCAGCCTACCTGCTTTTATGCAAATTTTCGCACAAGCCCCGCCCCTTTTCATCTCCTAAAAAGATATCACATGCAACTTCATCGTTTGCACAATGCAGGTCACGTGGAACAACATAAAGGTTAAACTTAAAAAAAAATATATAATATAATAATTCATATTTTTTTTATTTATAAGAAATAAATCCGCTTTAGTTAAATCCTCAAATGTTAGTCTTGTTTCTTTTGTTTTTGTTTTGTGTACCTCACTGTCACCTCAGGGTCTTCAGGGTTTTCAGGGTCTCTGGGTTTCCTCAGGGTTTTCTGGTTTCCTCATAAAACCTTGTGGAAAATTATGTTGAACGTGTGCATTATGGATGGCTGGTACAGGCTTGAAACCTTCATGCTATTTTGTGGTGTGTTTTTTGTGGTCACTATATAAATAATCTGATAATACACTTCAACTTTTTAAGTCACATCAATGTGCAATAATTTAGAAGGCCAAAACGCCAGCTAAATAGATAGAATTGATTTTTCATATTTTTTTTTTAGCAGAATTCGCCAGGATTCGTAATCGGACCACCGTCTGAGAAGCAGAAATATATATTATTATAAAAATAAAAATAAATACTTTTTTCTGTGCATATAATGTTTAAAAAGTGCAACAAGTGTCGCTGCAAAACATTCAGATAGTAAATAAATGCTGTTTTTTTTTTTATTTATTTAGACATAATCAAATATATCATCAGTACAAAAATGGTTGATCCATTTTTATCATATGTATGATACGACATAGCACATTCCGAACACGGCACGAACCATAGATGAATGAATGAGCGATCAAATAGATTTATTGTGATCGAAAGTTGTTATTGTTTTAAAAAAGAAAAAAAAAAAGCTGCAACAAAATATCATTCATCAATACCTGAAGACTTTTTAATGCTCGATTTTCAGGTTGAATGATGTATTTATTTTGAAACCTAGCAAAAAAAAAAAAAGTCTGCATTACAAAAAAATCGAATAGGAGGGAATATTTGGTACAAAGTAAATTGTTACTTATGGTCTAAATAGTCACTTATTTGTAAAGTCACATGCTGACAAGTTCAACATGGCATCTATATATTGCTTTAGTCAGAAATATAATGTTACTCCACCCCATTCTGTCATTGAAGCCTGTGTCAATTCGACAAGTATCATCAACTGTAGCATGTAAATGTCTCACGATTCTCTTTCAAGATGTCTGCCGGTGCCAGTGTGTGCTGTGTATTATAAAAAAACCAATGACTTCAGTCTGTGCTGTAGCCGGTGTTTCTCGAGTGTATGCTAACTACTTCATTCATCCGACTGTCACTGAGGCTCCAAGCAGGATTAAAATTAGAATTTCAAACACTATGCATTGCAGGCAAATGTCTTTCGATGCCAGTTTCATTCACAGGTTCCTTGTTTGATGAGATTCAGGGCGGCCTTGTAATTTGGATGTCGATTACAGGGTTTTTCTTTAAACAGGTGGACTACCTACGCAGCCGTTGGGAGGAAGTAGTTATGCGCTATGGTTGGACAGTAAGGCTAGTGGTTTTCCTGTTTTATCACGACTAGTTTCAAAGCAAAAGGCCTACCCGGCATGAAGACAAAGTCTGATTAAGTGGAACACTTTCAAGCGACAGGATTGCATAACGCCCTCTCGCTCTAAGAATGCAGGTAAAAGCACACGCGGCTAAATCGTAACCGCTTTCCGTAACTCCCAGAACCGCAGAAGTCTCTGATGACGCGTAGGTACGGGGACAACGAAAGAGAAGTGTCTTAACACGTGAGAAATGACTGGATAATGCACCTGCGACCAGCGCTGCAGGCACGAAAAAAAAAAAAAAAACTTGAACAACTTGTTTTCCACTTCCTCAAGAGAAAGAGAGACATAAAGCACGCTGAAGAGAAACACCATGTTTCAGGTTACATACGTGGCCCTCGATGCCGTCACTGCGAGTTTCCCATCTGCACTTCTACTATAAGTATTTGTCTGCGTTCTTTCGTCTTGCATTACAGAGCCGGCTTGAAAAGCAGCCGTGGCAAAACATGGATCAGGGTGAAGTGTTTGCGTTGCGCTGTGGTCGCGTTGTCCGAGTGCTTGATGAAATTTGCACGTCGTAAAAACAGTTCTTTGGTGGTCAGAAGGTGCGATTATTTTCCATTGCTGCCAAGTTCCTTCGTTTAAAAGCCACCAATCAGAGGACGGGATAAGAGCATGCAAAAATGTTTGACACAGTCCCAGAGAGACGCAAACGTGCTAATGGACAGGCGCCAAGTCCTTATTAACTCCCGCTCACTCGCCTGCGTGAAGAATGTTTATGCTTATTCGACCATTTAGCGATAACAGGTCTGACGTTGTCTAATGACGGTGTCTAATGACGGTGTGTAATGATAAGATTGTATTGGGATCATGTCGTAATAGTCTTTAGGGTTTAATCTGGCGCAGTAGTAAATGCAGTCCTGCGTATGGAGAGTAGTGTCGGAGCTTTGAGAAGGTGCGAGTACAGCTGTGGGTGTGATCCTGCAGTCAGAAATAAATACATGATAAAAAAAAAGTGTTATGAGGTTTACAAGTGGTGTTTTTGAGTGTTTTGAGATGGTGAGAGGGAGTGTTGAGTGTTGTTTTTCGTAGGTGTGTGTAGTAAATCAGGCATGAAGTTGTCGGCCTTGCAAGGGTTTATGCTTTCTGCCTCTCTCTCTCTCTCTCTCTCTCTCTTGTTTTTTTTTTTTTTGAGAGGATAAGGGTTCAGCTAAGGCAGCTAGCTCACTCAGCTAACTGACTGAATGAACAGGAGCATGCACGAGTTATTAGTTTTTCTTCGATAGATCATCTCCGAGCATCTCGCCGGCCATTCAGGCCGTGATGACTTCATGGAAAAAAACGCCATCTCGTAGCTGATAGTGTCGCTTTCACTCTGAGCTGTCAACTTCCTGCCTGGTGCGTTGCAGACAAACCACAAGGGAATACCCTCAGAGTTTACTCAAGAAACCACTGCTTCTAGTTGAGTTTGCTCAAAACTAGAAGCCTGAACAACTTTATCTTCTGCAATGAATTATTTTCTCTTTTTTTTAAGAGGGATTGGGGGGGTGGGGTTGTTAGGTATGTAAAATATTGTATCTCTCATCATGTTGGTTATGAATGGTGAAAAATAATGAACAGTTTGTACCACAAGGGCATGGCTTTTTATGTTTTAGTACTTAGCCTATTTGCATAATGCACGCTCGTTTCATTTTTTTATTAAAAACATTTTTTTAAAAGGTTTTGATGGATGTTTGCTGTTGTCAGGACTTGTTTATATGCATGCGGTTTGAATTCCTGAGTGCTCGGGGTGAGACAGTGAGGGAAAAGAGAGGGAGATGCGCGTGTGTGTGTGTGTGTGTGTGTGTGTGTGTGTGTGTGTGTGTGTGTG
>JAAIIK010000041.1:6366835-6431473 GCA_014706435.1 Silurus glanis | reverse complement strand
TATATATATATATATATTAATAATAATAATAATAAAATAAAAAAAAACATGTCTTAGCCTTTGCATTTGACTTCATGCCTTTTGCATGCAGCAGCCTAATGTCTCTGTTTACTTTGCTCGCTCTCTATTCTTCTAACTCGATGCAAAAGTCATCTAACTGGAGCTGGTCACATTAGCATTTAAATGGGCTCTGAAGACATTCATGGTGTCTGGCAGGCTGGTGGGAGGAAGGCCAGGGACAGTTGAAAAAATGAAACTGTGGCGAGATATCATAACGCGAGTTGAAACATTTTCAGAGACTGGGCTAACCGAGAGAAAACTGGATGATTTAAAGCATGGACCAGGCCTGGTTTCTCGCCCATTCTGCTCAGTACACCCACCAAGACCAGTTTCCGACTGCATCCGGAACGTGTTTTTGCAGGACAGAGGATGTGGGTGAGGACAGAGAGGGGGGGGGAGAAATGGGTACCCTTTGAACAGAAGGGGTGGTTTGTGTAACAGTGGCATTACACAAGACTTTGACACTGAGCATCAGGAGTAGGAGTGAGATGTATCGAGTGGGAGAAGAGGTCGAGTCAGACACGTTGAACGGTGTCTCGGCGTAGAACTGGCATTCAAGTCGATTCTTTTATCCAAGTGTTTCAATTTTCACTTTGCTATTACTTCAAGAGCAGGTTCATGGAATACCACCACGTTCGAACAAAACACGAGTTTTCCTGGAATTCCAGCTTTCCATTCTGAATCAGTGAGGCATGATATCTCAATCTGTCTCCTTTGCTTATTTTTACAATTTGCCCAAAATTGGCGAGCAGAAACGTCCACCCAGGCATGCGCCCTCACATGTCTCAGTTCAGTTGTTGCAACATCTATACGATTCATTGCACCCTATTTGTAACGAAGCATCTGTAACATCATTAGGCCTGACCCGATGTCCGCACAAGACCGGAAGACTGTTAATGAACGCGTTTGACACGCCTAGTCACAAGGCTACGCATCATTAATATGTTTCCATATATACCAGTGAAAATGCTCGCGGCAAGCTGACTGTCAGGCGTATAAAGGAGGGTTATCACGAGGTTAATTTAGCTGCTTAGGGATTCTGAGATATTTTCAGCATGCAGGATTAAATGCAGAAAACTTGTTACCGGAAGAGTGCTGGAGCAGGATGTGAGATAAGATGGCTAATCTTGACAGAATTTAGCCCGAGTCAACTCTCATATTAGGAGACATTTTGAAGAGAACAGCAGTGGTGGACAAGATACACAAACTTGACTAAAAGTACAGAAGTATTTGCCTTGAAATGTACTTAAGTATCCAAAATACTATGATTTATTATGGCTATAATGCTCCTTATTATTATTTCTTTCACAAGACTCTTTGCTTAATCAACTCGGTTTATGTGAAATGGCTCTAATGTTACTCTTAGCACACCAATCTATTAATAGAATGATATTAATGTCAAACACTGATTGATATCGAATAAATGTTTATGAGCCCAAAACCTTTTTAACTGCATAAAAAAAGCACACACACACACACAAATAAGACCACAAGTGTTGTGGCAAGTTCGAAGTTTCTTCCATCATTTATTGCTCTCAAAATGTTCTGCTTGCTGTTGAACCGATGCCGAACTGTACGTGTGTGAAAAGCATGTGTGAAAATTTGGATGCTTTATGCAAATGTATGTTTATTTTTTAGTGAACTCAAACTCAACATAGAGCATGGAGACAAAATATTCTTGTAAATGTTTTCAAGTAATTATGGTGCTTTAAATTATGTACATCAGCGGGACACCAAACGGAACTTTTGCTGTTTCCCCACGGATGGTTTTAATTGTTGGTTGTGTTTATTTATTTATTTATTTATTTTTCTATTTTAGTGTTCAATTTCAGACTTGCCGCAAAACAAATGTTTAGTGATTAAAAATGTTTTGGTGGCGTTTTTATATATATATATATATATATGTGTGTGTGTGTGTGTGTGTGTGTGTGTGTGTGTGTGTGTGTGTGTGTGTGTGTATGTATATATGTGTGTGTATGTATATATATGTGTATGTATATATGTATGTATGTATGTATGTGTGTGTGTGTGTGTGTGAGTGTGCGGTTGTGGAGGCGATAAGCGGAGGCGGAGGGAAAACTCGTTTTTTTACTATCACTCCTGCACACTAAACCCTAGTAATCCCTAAACTTTAAAATTTTTATTTTTTCTTCTTTGCTTATCTTCATTTTCGTCACAATCTTCGCTTTCTGGCTTCGATTCGCCATCTAGCAGCGGCATCTCGAGCTCGTATCTCAAGTTTTTGCTCGCGTATCAAAGCAAAAAATCGACCGAGTGACCGCTCGTATCTCAAAAAACTCGTATGTTAGGGCACTCGTATGTCGAGTGTGTGTGTGTGTGTGTGTGTGTGTGTGTGTGTGTGTGTGTGTGTGTGTGTGTGTGTGTGTGTGTGTGATATCCTAGTAAAGAAAGGACATCGTGAATAAAAGTGTGTTGCGTTGAAGGTTTTAATCAAATGTATTTATTTATATTTTTAATAAAAGTGGTCGAACAGAAATGCGCGGCGCGTTAATACACTCAGTGGCGTTGAAATGAATTTACGTTAACGCATTATTAACGGCTTAATTTTGACAGCCCTAACGTATGTATTTTTTTTTCTCAGTTGGAGACAAGGTGCCTGCTGATATCCGAATCGTCTCTATAAAATCTACGACTCTCCGTGTGGACCAGTCCATCCTCACAGGTACACTACTAGAAAAAGAATGATGCTGCCTCTTGTGTATGAACTGGATTTTTACCATTTTAGTTCTTTGGTTTGTTCTCAATCTACAGAGGACATGCACTATATATACTTAAGTGTGTGTGTGTGTGTGTGTGTGTGTGTGTGTGTGTGTGTTTTAACAGGGGAGTCGGTATCTGTTATCAAACACACTGACCCGGTGCCTGATCCACGAGCAGTTAATCAAGATAAGAAGAACATGTTATTTTCAGTAAGCACTTCCTTCCTGTTGCATGTGTATTCGAATGTCATTTAAGTGTTCCAGATGTTTAAGCATGCAGCATTATTATTTTTTTATACTCTATTTTCTATACACTATTTACTGACCTAGTTACTATTTTTCACATTCCTTGCATACAGTTTTCACTTCAATGAAACTCTCATGTCCATGCCTAGTATTCCGTAATCACTCTTTTTTTACTTTCTTCTCTTTCTATCTTTCTCCTTTCTGTTTTGTAAAACAAACAAAACAAAAAAAAGCAGCATTAGGATGTCATATAAAAGCAAGACCTAAGTATTCCTTCTTGCTCCCACGTTCTCTGGTCCTGCTTGACCCAGGAACACATTTTTCCATTCTATGTTCTCCTTCTGTTCTATGTGACTATTTATAGTCGAAGGGCACACCTTTGAAGCGCTTTAATCACTCGAAGCCGCAGAATCACTTTGAGTACGCCTCTGTTTAGTTTAGCGAACAGCACTTCCAGCGTACGCTTTTTTTTGGAGGAGGCTTTTATGCATTTTCCAACACATCATCTCTTTTAATAAATGCGGTCCACTGGGGGAAAAAAATGTCTAAAGACATCACAGCCAATGAAGTTTCCAAGCAGCGTCGAGTAAAATAAGTGCATGAAAATTTCTGCATGGCTGCCATTTTCTCTACCAACCTATAAAGACAGCTGGGGTAGAGTGTGGTTAAACACGCTATTTTGAGTGTGTGTGCGTGCGGGTTTGTAAAATGGAAAAAAAAAAAAAAAAGAATAGGTTTTGTTTTAACATTTTTAAGTTGTACGTGTATTTCTGTACAATTTCTATCATTTCTGTTTTTTGTTTTTTTTTTTGTTTGTTTTTTTTAGGGCACCAACATTGCAGCAGGTCGAGCCATCGGAATAGTGGTCTGCACCGGCGTGTCTACCGAGATCGGCAAGATCCGTAACCAGATGGCGAGCACGGAGCAGGAGAGGACGCCGCTGCAGCAGAAGCTGGACGAGTTCAGCCAGCAGCTCTCCAAAGTCATCTCGCTCATCTGCATCGCGGTTTGGCTCATCAACATCGGCCACTTCAGCGACCCCGTGCACGGCGGCTCCTGGTTCCGCGGCGCCATCTACTACTTCAAGATCGCCGTGGCCCTGGCCGTCGCCGCCATCCCCGAGGGTCTTCCCGCAGTCATCACCACCTGCTTGGCTCTGGGCACCCGCCGCATGGCCAAAAAGAACGCCATCGTGCGCTCGCTGCCCTCTGTGGAGACGCTGGGATGCACCTCGGTCATCTGCTCTGACAAGACGGGAACCCTTACGACCAATCAGATGTCTGTGTGCAGGGTGAGTTAAGACTTTTGTTGAGGTTGGACCGGCGCACGTTTGTCAGTCTGCTGTTCTGTAGCAAAGAACGAAAGCTTAGGAAACAATGTGCCTTCAGCAGGTGTAGCATAAACGAGACAAAAGCTCCAGTACATGAATAGGAGCTTCTGTATACCTGGGGCTTTTTTTCCCCCCCAAAACAACAGCCACTGTATTCTGGAAACACAACACTACATCTATACATTGAACCGGCGACTCTATTGTGAGACTCCCGTTTCTTTTATACAATTATACTTATTTTCACTTTCATATTATGCACGCTGGCCTCGCTGCTGTATTTGATTCAGTTTGACATTTCACCTCGAAGACCTCTTCCCTCGCTCTCAGTAGTGGTTCTATCAGTGCACTTGTTATTTTTGGAGCACTGACAGGTTGCTGTTAGAGCCCTGGCAACTCCCAACCAGGCTGCACGGGCTTTGACACGTTGCCAGTGCCGGTGAGACGCTGCGTGTACACCTGGATGATGCAACACTAGCGGTGTTCAGGGTCGACACTGTGTGTGGTCTGTATTTATAAAGGAAAATTGGCTTGCAGGGAAACAAAAAAACCCCCACAAGATTAGGCATACAAAAAAAGCACTATTGGAAGGGTCCAGGGCTGCAAAATTGATCTATAAAAAAAATTAAATAAAAAAAATTGTCGTTACGGATTTTGTTATCGATTAGTTGTTATGAAGATGGTTTTAAACGTAGGTTTTAGTCTACACCGACAAGCCGTAACACTGACATTATAACATTATGAACTGTGAAGTAAATATCACTGAGTATCTCTTCATCGTGGCACCTGTCAGTGGGTGGGATCTATTAGGCAGCAAAAGAACATTTTGTCCTCAAAGTTCCTGTTTAGGAGCAGGAAAAATGTGTGTAAGGATTTGAGGGTGTTTGACAAGGACCATATTGTGATGTCTAGACAACTGGGTCAGAGCATCTCCAAAACTGTAGCTCTTGTGGGATGTTTTCAGTCTGCAGTATCTATTAAAAGAGCTCCGGTGAACCGGCGACAGGGTCGTGGCAGCCGAGGCACATTGATACACGTGGAGAGCGATGGCTGACCTGTGTGGTTCCAATCCAACAAGACGAGCTCCTGTAGCTCAAATTAAAAAAGAAGAAGTTAACGCTCTTAATGCTCAGGACTGTTTTGGCAGCAGAAGGCGGACCAACACAATATTGGACTTTTCCAGCCCTATATGGTTTATAAGCACGTTACAAGTTACAGGCAGACAATTGGATAGGATGCCTTTGGATGCCCTTCATTAGGACAATTAGGGGAGCCAAACCTGTTTCAGCATGACAGTCCCCCTGTGTACAAAGCTCCATGAAGACATGGTTACCGTTGGGTGGAGTGGAAGATCTTGTGTGTAATGCTAGAGAGCTCGGATCTCAACCCTATTGAACACCTTTGGGATGAAAAGCTGATTGCACTTCAGGCCTCCTCACCATACATCAGTACCAAACTTTACTAACACTTTACTCTTCTGGCTGGATGACCATAAATCTCCACAAGCACACTCCAAAGTCTAGTGGACCATCTTCCCAGAAGAGTAGGATTAGGATGTTGAGTAGAGGTCGACCGATATGGGTTTTTTTCTGATGCTGATGCCGATATTTAGAAATCAGGGCAGCCAGAGGCTGATATATGATGGCAATTTTTTTGGCCGATTTTCTTTTTTTCCCTCCTTCATGACAAAATCGTATTCTTAATAAGACAATGAAAATGAAGAAATTGCTTAAATAATACATTTATTGAACAACACAAGCCTCTCTAATCAGTGCACTGGTTACCAGGTTTTTGTACCCGTGCCTACCTGTAGCCTAAACCACAGCTGGTTAAAAACTCACTAACAATACAGTTCTAAATGTTACTCTCATTTTCTCTCTGAATGTTATATCTCTCAGTTTTCTCCATACACCCAGGCAAAGGAGAAAGGATTGGTCTTTTTGATCGAAGCTCAAAGAAGGGTCACATTATGTGCAATTTGCAAACAAACACACACAAAAAAAACCTCTCCCCACCTGTCTGTAACCTTAGAGTCCAGTCAATTACAGATTATGCGTATTAAGGAAATGAAGTAAAATGTAGAGTTTCTCAGTGTTGGTCTGCAGCTTGGGGAAAATGAACAGCTCTCGGTTTCACTAGTTGTAATGCTCCACCTCAGTAGAGAAAATGTGGTGAAATAAATAGTTGTAGCTCTGTTATTGCTGAAACACACACCATGATATAGAACACACGATTTCCCTTCTTGTTTTTTTCTGAAATGAAGGATTTGAGAATGAAGGCCTTGTTTTCCTTGCTCTCCTTTTCCCTCATTTATCAGTCACCCCCCAACACACACACACACACACACACACACACACACACACACACACACACACACACACACACACACACACCCTCATGTCACTCCTATCGTATGTGACCTGGATTACAATCGGAAAACTGCAACTTTTCTTTTTTTTGTCACTTTGTTGCTCGTCAATGTTTCCAGCTGGATGCATGCTCACTTTAGAGTCGCCTTTCCAGCTTGTTGCCTTTATTTCATTGAAAGGCTGTGTGTGTCATTGTTGTTTTGGAAAAAAAGGTGTGTGTGTGTGTGTGTGTGTGTGTGTGTGTCTTTGTGTGTGTGCGAGAGAGAGAGAGAGAGAGAGAGAGAGAGAGCTGCAGGTGTGTTCATGCATTATGCTTATTCATGCATGAGGGAATGCCGTCTGCTTGCCGTAATGCCCTGAGGGGGGTGGGTGTGTGTGAGTACTGCAGGCCTTACTGTCTGTTTATAAGCAGGGAGTTCCCACTGTGCTAAAGTTGTTTAATCTACCGTGGTCCTGGATACCTTTCGTCAAGTGTCCTGCCACACAGCTGTAAATATTTACTCACCTCAGCCTCACTGTGATACGGAGACAGCCTCACTCTCAAACACTGACCAGCCTCGTGATCACTTTATAGCTGTACACACGCACACACACACAGCCTTTAGCACACTTAGTACAAGCAACACTTTAATGTGTTTGTGTCTCTAATATAAAACATACAGTTATCCATTATACTGTAGGTTATGAAATTTGAATTAGTCTCTTTTACTCAACCCTGTTACCTGAATACATTCACCCCTCTGAAATATTTGGAATATTCCGAAAGCCATCTGTTCAGCAGAACATTGCATCATCCCAATTACCTAAAGATCATAAGAAGATAATAATTACTTTCTGTCTTTATGTTTTCTCTTTCTTTTCAGTGAGATTGTGATATTGTCCCTCAGAGTCACTTTGAACTCACAGCTCTAGGAAGCAAATTCTAGATTTGAAGTGTTTATAAATCCAAAAAAGAGACCATATACATTATTCATTAGGAAATCCTTATTGCTAATAACTATATCTGGTAAAATCACAGTTACAATGCAGGTTATAAAGCTGAGACTAGCCCCCGAAACTAACCTCATACTAGTCCCATCATTGTTGATGTTATCAACTGTTCACTGTTGCAAACTTGAATGTAAAATTTATACTTAAACTTTCTTTCGGCTTCTCCCATTAGGGGTCGCCACAGCGGATCATCCGCATGTTTGATTTGGCACACGTTTTTACGCTGGATGCCCTTCCTAACGCAACCCTCCCCATTTATCCAGGCTTGGGACAGGCACTAAGAGTGGCTGGGGTTGGTTCCCTGACCGGGGATCGAACCCGGGCCGCAGCGATGAGAGCGCCGCATCCTAACCACTAGACCACCAGGGAACCTTTGAATGTAAAATTTATAACGGCAAAAAATGTTTTTTGAGTTAAATCTCCACAGGAACCGTGAACAGCAAGCTTTAGGCTGTTCATGTGGATCCATCCTCCGCAGCAGCTGTGAGCGATTTCTAATTGAAGACAAACTTTATTCCAGAAGGAAATCAGAGGCATCTCAGGGGTATGTGTAGCAATAGATAGAGAGAAAGTTTATGAAGGACTACTATGTATTTATATTGTTACCTAATAGTTAAGAACACCAGTTTAGTCATGTTATGTAACTGGTAACCAACCATGTGGGAACGCAATTTAGTTTGCATGGTATACATACTTTTTAGTTTAGTTTGTTCCCCCCTATAATTATCTTATGATGACAAAAATAGTTTTTTTTATTGCATGTCATAACTGCTGTATCATTTGTATCATGTCCCACGAATAGTTTTTCAGGAAGCTGCTGTTAGTGCAGGCGAGGATTGTAATTTGCATATCTAACAGTGCTTCCTCTCCTGTCCTGCTCTCAACTCTTCCTCTCACTCACTACAGTGTCATACCCACCATGCATATGAAGTCATTGATTTCTACCACAATTCTTCAATCTGAATACCCAAGTGGTCATAGGGTATTGATTAATCTTCCCGAACAACCCCCTCAGACAGTATTACCGGCTTTGTATGTTTATTATTCTAAACGAGCCCTGTTCTGAAACTATCATTTCTAGGGTAACGCTTCATTTGCATAAATCCATATGGAAAACCATTTTCATAATCTAATGCTAAAAACAGGCATCAAGGTGTTGATATTATGGAGCTGTCTGTACTTTTTTTTATATATATAAAAGGAGTCTCCAATAGTCAGAATATAAAAAAGAAAGTGCTTTTACTTATCACATATACTTTATGAATGCACAGTGAATTTCCTTCCTTGCATTTCCCAGGTTGTTAGGAAGCTGGGGTCAGGACAGGAGGTCAGCCATGATACAGTACCCCTGGTGCAAAGTGGGTTAAGGGCTTTGCTCAAGTCCCCAACTGCTGGAAAATGAACTCCCTTATCTTTCGATCAGTAACCACTGAACTCCAATTTCCCATCAAATGAATAGAGACCTATTTAATGTAGATTGTTTGATTTGTTTATGTAGAAGTTTGAAAAAGTCTGTTAACTCTCAGGAAAGTTTGAAAAATGGTCCCCTTTCAATTTATTGCCTTTGCTATGATTCCACACCACAAGAACGATCAAATAAAACAATATTGGTATTTGCAGGGAAATGTGTTATTTATTCATTCATTCATCTTCTCCCGCTTATCCGAATTCGGGTCACGGGGGCAGCAGTCTAAGCAGATTCCCTAGACACTTCTCCGTGTCCAGGGATCGGGTTGTCAAGGCCCCCGCCTTCGACTGCTGCCCGATCCTCTCAGCACCGGTCCCTTACGGTCCCTCCTGCAGGTGGTGAGCCCACGGGAAGGCGGCCTCACGTCGCTCCATACAGGGCGACGTCACGGTCCTTGATTTATTTTTTTTTCTCGTAAGGGTTTTTTGAACCGCTCTTAGTCTGACCCGTCGCCTAGGACCTGTTTGCCTTGGGAGACCCTACCAGGGGCATATAGCCCCGGACAACATAGCTCCTAGGGTCATTCGGGTACTCAAACCCCTCCACCACGTTAAGGTGGCAGTTCAAGGAGGGGGATACAAATAAAAAAAATAAAAAGATATGCAAAATATAAATGCTTCAGTTTACAGACCTGGCCTTGTAACCTTGTCAGCCAGGTACTGAATCAATAAAAATAATAAATATCCCTAAAACAAAACAATAAACGTAGCGAAAAATGTTCTAAATGTACATCTCCGTATCTCTATTTAGGTCCTTTTCTTCTTTTGTTTTGCTCCCATTTTCTGGCGACTAATTTTTTTCACCCTACAAAATGAAATTCTCCAGAGGAATAATATATTAAATCAAATAATTACTTACTGTTTAAAATTGTTAATGTAGCTTTCAAAGAAAAACTAACTTAATAGGTTTTTAATTGGAACCATCTGCTACCGGTTAGAGCAAGTACTCAATAAGAGCTAGTCTACAAGCATCTGAGCCACACATTTGTTGCACGTGAATGTGTAGCATGAATTTCTGACGACTTGCACAGGCGACAAGTTGTTCAGCAGCCATGCCGTTAACGCATACTTGAAAACTAGGATGCGGTCGATTATTGTTTTCCCATAAGATCATATTAAAAGTATTTTGTTCCTTACAAATTCAGATGTCTTTTTTTTTTTTTTCTCCTGGAAAAGTCTCTCGATGTACACTATATTGCCAAAAGTTTGCGGACACCTGGTCATAAAAATGGTATGTGCTTTTTTAAGCATCGCATTCCACATTTAGTTTTAATTTGCTCGTATAATTCCCTCCACTCTTCTGGGAAGATGTTCCACTAGATTTTTGGAGTGTGCTTGTGGACTTTTTTGTTCATCAGCCACAAGGGTGTTGGTAAAATCAGGTACTGATGTAAGGTGAGGAGGCCTGGGGTGTAGTCAATGTTCCAATTCATCCCAAATATATTCAGCAGGGATGAGAGTAGAGCTTTATAGCAGGCCACTCAAGATCTTTCTCTCCAAACCATGTAAAGCATATCTTCATGGAGCTGGCTTTGTGCACAGGGGCATTGCCATGCTGCAACAGGTTTTGGTTTCATCCATAGATCCTATACAATTGTGTGCCTACAGCTTTGTGGTAACAGTTTGGAGAAGAACCACATGTGGCAGAAAAGGTCAGATGTCCTAAGAGGAGTCTTTCCAGTATTGTATTTCTGGCTAATCCTAATTTTCTTTCTCTGACCATCTGTTGGTTGGGAATAACTGGTCACTTTTGACAGATAGCGAAATTTGTGTCAGCCACATGTGTTTTTGTGTTTTCAGATTAATTTGAGACTGTTCAAAGCCAGAATATACGGCCGGGGTTTTTCAGTCAGTAAAAGTAAGCAGTATTAGTTTTGTCTACCATTTAGATATATGCAGTATCTCATAACCATCACTTTGTCCCACTGAGAGTTGACCCCTGGTGAAAACCTGCAGCACACTGTAACTCCTGAATCACGCACGGTTCTGTTTAAAACGTACAGGTGTGGGTGAAGGTATGAAAAATGTAAAAGCTGTTTTAAAACTCTTCTCTGTTCCATATTGAGCTAGTTTACAAAGCTAGGGTCAAGTTTGGTTTGATTTGTCATGGGCGTGGCCTCTCAAAGCATAAAACTTGAACATTTCATCACTGCAAGTCACAAAAGTGAATACGTCATGAGTCGGATCGCCGCTCTCAAGCCGTTTCATGTGGTCTCTAATAGTGGCCATTATTCATCTCTCTCACGCCTCACCGCATGGATCTGCTCTTTTCTTTTTCTCTATTAACTTTCATCATTACATCTCAGTAGGGAATAGGGAGAGATTCTCTCTCTCTCTCTCTCTCTCTCTCTCTCTCTCTCTCTCTCTCTCTCACACAGATACACCCAGCACATAAGCAGCCGCTACAACAACAGGCCAGCTCTCCCTCGAGGCACAGGCTGCCACAAATAAGACTGTGTGTATGATTGCTATACAAATAAAGAAATAAAAATTGGAGGAATCGATACATGAACATTAGCAAGACAAATTTTGTCTCAGAGTAACTGTGACGTATTTGTGTTTGCTCCTAATGGTTTCTAAGATTACGGATTCTTTTTGAATCAAGACCACATTTTGCGCCAGTGTAAATGCTCTTTCTCTCCGGGTCGAGCTATATAATCATTTAATTTAATGAGATCTGGTGGCGAAAAAAGTCAATTAACGCATTTTTTCCCCCACATCAACCCCAAATGTAGTGCGTCAGCTAAGATATGTTTGGTGCCTTGGAGCTTTGTTTTATCGATCTCATTTAAAGTTGTTTTTTATTTATTTTTTTAAACTCGCCTATGATTATCTCATAATCTTATCTTAATAACTAAATCAAATAAACAATAAATAAACGCGACGAAAGCACAGGGTGAGTGTGCATTTATTGATTAGTTTTATATTGAAGTCCCTTAGGTGCCAGCTAGTTTTCATAGCCACATATTAATGTTTGGAGTTGATGTAGTCAGTCAGCCAATAGTGCTGCATTTGTATGGTTTTTAGCTTAATGAGGACCAAATGTTCCAACAAGGATTGAAATATATGTCGGTTTTGACCTTTGGCTGGTCCCATAAAGAAAACGGCTAAAAAAAAAAGAAATGAATAAATAAAACAGCCAAAGGTTTCCATTTGGTTACTGAGATGAAGGTTATGGTTGGCATTAATTAAATGCATTAATGATTTTGTCAATGGAAGGTCCTCCCAAGGATAGCAAGGCAAACGTGTGTGTTTGTGTATAAGCAGGACACTCGGGCAACGAGGGACAGGAAGTTTTAGTGCGCGATTGCATCATTAAATGTTTCGTCAGGGAATGTTAATTGAGCATCGAGTAATGCGACTGCATATCTCTCTCTCTCTCTCTCTCTCTCTGTAGAGCTCTATAGAGTCTGTATATCTGAAAGTCTTTCAAATCACCTCGTGTTGCAGTCCTCGGCTCAGCAATCGCAGGTTTCTAGAAGAGAAAAAAAAAAGAAAAAGTGTTCATATCCCTCCATCTGGGTGATGAAGCATGAAAATTCAAATCTTTGCACCAGATGAGCTTCAGTGAGTCTATTTTTTTTTTTCATCCATCTGGCTCAGTATCAGTACTGCAGTCTATAAAAGACTCCCACTTACCCAAACACGAGCATCTTGGCCTCACTCTGAGGCGATGAGGAACTTTCATCTCTGATTTTGACAACACATGTATGAGTATTTAAATAAATGTTTAGTGCCGTGGTGTGTTTTTTTTTTACCTCCACTCCCCCCTACAGAGAGCGCAATGGGTGAACAGAAAATGCTGAGTCAGCTTGCAGTAATACGGAATATCATGCAGCAGCGTTAACCGGCTTGTCGCTGCTCCTGCAATGTGGATGTTGTGTGAGAGGTTGATGTGTGTTGTCTGAGCAAAAACATGCCTCGACGGCAGCTGGTACCAGTAATGCCTTAAAAGCTAGCCTTCCTCGAACTGTGTGATCCATCTTTGTGCACCTTCACACACATCTGCCAACCTATTCATTAACCTCGTCACATCCATGAATGACCAGGGTGTGTATTGGGACTCTTTTACTTTTACTGTTAAAGGGAGTTGAGTTACAGGCAGGTGTGGGCCCTTCTGTTCCTCAGGTTCATCATACCCCTCCTCTTTTTTTCTTCACTTTGCTTTTTATTTGCTCTCTTGCCCTCTTTTATTCTCTCTCTGGTCACTACAGGTAACGCTAGATGGTATGGCACAGCTGTAACAGGCTGGGGCTCTTAGCGTGGATCTGTTTCTTAACACTCTCCTCCTGTTGTTACTTCTCCTCTCCACTATAGGGGTTAACGCCATAGGCTCCAATTCTTTACTTGTCTTATTTAACCTTTCATACCTCCCCGGATCTTTCTTGAACCCCGAACTCTCCAACTCTGCAATCTCTTCACCTACTTCTAAGGTCTTCTGTAGGGTACTTTGAACTAACGTACATGTCGCTTGAAACTCTTCCCTATTTAAGTCTTTACTTTCTTTGACCATCCTACGACCAGTTCCTGAATCTCCTTCACCCAATCCTCATATTCACTCATTTTTTTCAAACTTGTCGAATCTCCTCACTCCCTAGGGTGAGGTTTCCATTCCTGATCAAATTGTATTGTCTCTTGGGGAGCGCTAGTCCCCAGATACTGTCCCCAATGATCCATAGCTTTTCTGTCCACATTCTCAGCCATTCTTCTATTTAAGGAGTGTTCTTGGGATTCTGTCTGTCTTGCTCCGAGCAGGGGTCCGGGACACAAGTCCCCACGTGCTTTTCCATGTCCAACAGGTTGTCCGTCTTCATTTAGCTTATAACATCCATTCAAGTCTCCATGTACCTTTACTTGTATTGTTGTCAAGTCAAGTTTATTTCTATAGCGCTTTTCACAATGGACATTGTCTCAAAGCAGCTTTACAGAATTTAACAGTTAAGGTGAACAATGTGTATTTATCCCTAATGATCAGCCATGGCAACTGTGGCAAGGTAAAACTCCCTTAGATGTTATGAGGAAGAAACCTTGAGAGGAACCAGACTCAAAAGGGGAACCCGTCCTTATTTGGGTGACATCAAGAGTGTGATTATAAATCTTTAAACAATACAGAACACTGGAGAGTGAGAACTAACATGAGCACTGGAATATAGGATTATGAGTAATGTTCTTAATACAGTCTTCTACAGTCATTTGAGATTATGGAACCAGGAGCTACTAAGCAACTCATTAAATAGCTCAACATTTGAAATCATCACAGGTCCGACACCAGCTTCTCCATGCCAGATCCTTTAAACATTTAAAGAGGTCCAATGTCCAAACTCCACATAGGGTGGAATCCAAATGTCGCTGGTACGTCTCTAGATGGTTCAGGACGTTTGCAGGGTCGGCATCTCCTTCTTTAGAGGTCCATAATCTTCATGACATCACTGGAGCTGACGCTACTAGGATGCCTCGGGATGGGTAGAGAAAGAGAAGCAGTGGAGAGGAATTAGTGTGGCTGCTGTTCATAATATTAACAAGCACAAGTTGATAATGTGCATGTGATCAGATGTACTGGAGCACAAGGTTATGGTATGCGATGTGTGTTATGTGTAGGACTCGCTAAAAAGATACGTTTTTAATCCGCGCTTAAACTGGGAGAGTGTGTCTGACCCCCGAACACGGTCAGGAAGACTATTCCACAGTTTAGGAGCTGAATGTGAGAATGCTCTTCCAACTTTAGTGGACTTTGCTATTCAAGGAACTACTAGAAGTCCGGAGTTTTGGGATCTCAAGGAGCGTGGTGGATTGTAGCGTGTTAGAAGACTGGAAAGATACATGGGAGATGAACCATTTAGGGTTTTGTAAGTAAGTAGCAGTAGGATTCGAATCTTAACAGGTAGCAAGTGTAGGGATGATAAGATTGGGGTTATATGGTCATATTTTCTTGACCTTGTGAGAATTCTGACTGCTGCATTCTGGACAAACGTTGTCCAGCCATTACTGTCGATCTTTAGCACAGGGTATGGTCCTGCTGTTCTTGGAGGGCATGCATCATTTTAGGATGGTGGCCATTTGTGTCCTTCATGAAAATCTGATGGTGGCGCAGTTCGTTTTTCTCTCCCTGTCCCCTTGTGTCTTGTCCCTCTCCTAAATTCTCCCCTTTTTTCTTCTTCTCTAATTCCCTTTTCACTTTCTCTTCCGTTTCCATTCTGACCCTTTTCTATGTATCTTTTCTCATCACCCCCTCTATCTCAAACCATCCCATTATTGTTTTCTTCCAACCTAATTTACTCTTTTCTTCATCTAGATTTGACTTCATTGCTTTACAAAGTAAAATGTTCAATGTTCCATCTTTAGACCATTGCAAATCCCCAATTGTGCTGTTATGCCATTTCTTCATATATTTTCTAATGTCTTTCTCAAAAGGCTTGTGTTTCCTCACTACTGCATCCACTCCATTTCTATTTACCCCTCTTCCTAAATTACTTTTACTTTCCTCGCCCACTCTTTAGCCACGTGCCCTCGGTTTCTTATTATTATGACTATGAATTCATCTTAGTTGTGTGTTCAGATGGAAAAAGAAAAGCTCTTTAATGAAATCACAGACTCAACCCAAGGCTCATGGTATAACTTTTCATGAATCTGTGCATACAACTCTTTATAATCCAAGCAAGAAGTACTTCAGTTTAACTTATTTCCTTACTTTTCTAAATCTTGTCAATGTGCTCATGAATGCATCCGGCTCTCGCTGAAACTTACACATATTACATTTCACAACAAACACAGACATAACATACTCCAGCCCTGTACTAAGTATTCCTACTCCAGTAACAGTGACTCACCAGCGCGAGCTTGGGTTTTCCCTACCATGCAGACCTATCGACTTTAATAGCCGTATCTAGGGGAGGCCTCTACACACCTGTCTGTATGCAGCCCTGCTTCTCTGTGAAGTTCCAGTTCACGTTGGCAGCGGAATCACAGGATCTTTTCTTTCTCAATTCACACTTGCCTAAGGAAACCCATTTTACATGCACCCTCTTCACATCTGGACATGCTCTGTTACATGCAAAATAGCGGTATCACTAGACTTCCTTTCACACAAATCCACATTCACACTCTTCCAGGGTTTTTTTTTTTCTCTGAAGGCACTCTTCAGTTACTGTACAATAATTGCTTTTACTCATCCATTCACCCACTGGATCTCTAACACCCAATTTTCCCAGCTTTCTACTACCTGGGGTGCTTTACTCCAGGAACAGCTTCCCTTTACCCCCACCCCGGGCTACTGCATTCCCAGGCATCAGATATCTAAGCAGAATTTTGATGAAAGAGACTTCTGTTCACCTTCTTCTAGCAGTCCACAGCAGAGGAGCAGATCCATCGTCCTCACCAGAGTAACAGTTTGGGGAATGGGGAAGAACAACCTATAGCTGAAAAAGTCACGTGTCACACATACTTTTGTTCATATAGTGTAACTGCAATAGTCATTTTAACCATTTAGTCATTCAGCAATCTGTTTTGAGAGACTTCTCATGAAAGTGTGTTTGTTTGTTAGAAGTAGTCTGCAGTTTATTACTGAATAATTAGCTAAATATTAACATTTGGGGTTTTTTTTCATCATATAAGACAACTCCTCAAATATGAGCAATTTCATGAGTTATTTCTTTGGGAAACATTGTTGTTTAGTGTACCATGGTGATGAGTGATTGATGTTTGGAAACAGTGGTGACTGGTTATTCTTTGCTTTAATTAGTGACTGAGAAACATGATGAAGATTGATTGTTTTTTGGCACATTAGTGATCAGTGAGGGTATAATATGGTATAATAGGGTATAATATGTTGCGTATATACATTTATATATATATATATATATATATATATATATATATATATATATATACATACAATTTCTCCACAAACTCTTCTGAATTAATTCCATAAACCCCCTTTTTTATACTGTGAATGCATTTCTATCCATTTATAATTTGCCTTTTCAAAACCCAAGGAAACTTCAAAAAAGTAGAACAAGCCCGAAATAGACATACAAAAGGTAATTTTTTTTTTTTTTTTTTTTTTTTTTTTTGTCTGGATTGGAAGCCAAAATTGCTTCCAGGCAAAAACACAGGCAAGAAATATGAGGAAAGCTCGTTTAAAAAATGTTCCGCAATTCTCTTCTCATTTCTACGCCTTCTTCTTTCATCAGTGTTCTGACACACAACCTGTCCAAAACAAGTAACTGTGTGTGCGCGCGTGTGTTGGTGTACAGCCTGGGGCATATGCCAGGTCAGTGAACTCAGGAAATCTTAGTTCCTGGAAAAGTATGACATCACTCCCAAGCTTCTGATTGGCTGCTGCTTGAGGGAAACCCCTGCTCTAATTGGGTGGAGCCTGATTGTAGAGACTTCTTGTTCTCTTTTTTTTTACCATCAGTATTTTCCACTTCCTTGTTCCTTTTGAATTGGTTGAATGGGGGAATTGTTTTTTCTCCTAGAAATGTTTGCAATAGTAATTATAGTGGGGCATGTTAGTGATGATGATGATGATGATGATGACGATGATGGTGAACATTATTTTGTAGCATTATTTTAAAGACTATGGGTCTGGAAATCACCATTAACCTCAATTACAAATGTTAAAATTGTATTAAAGTAAAATATAGTAATTATACAGAGTTACAGATCTGCATTAAAAACCAAGTGTAACTGGCTCAGGATGAAAGATTCAAGAATAAACACCCTATAGCGTCTAATAAATATTAATGAACCTAATGATTTATATTGTTCCTGGATGCAAAACATAACTAATAGAGTTAATTATAGGGTTAAGGACAATTTACTAATAATTGAGACAATTTCTCATTTAGAATAGTTCATCATGAACACACTCATTAGTTCATTATTTTCATATTGATCACAATTGAGCTTAATAGCTTTGTCTTACCTTCTCTCTCTCTCTCTCTGTCTCTCTCTCTCGTATCAGATGTTTGTGGTGAATAAAGCAGAGAGCCAAAGCTGTTCCCTCCATGAGTTCACCATTACGGGATCAACCTATGCTCCAGAAGGACAAGTGTATGTACACACACATATACACACATACACAAATATACAGAACACCTCCTCATAATAACATGATCCATTTATGTTAATGAAGCTCTATTAAGGCTGAGAAGACCAGAAATGAGGGTTTATATCATTCAAATGCAACTGAATTAAATGCAATTTGCATAAATAAATAATAATAATAATAAAATATACACATATAATTTATATATACACGTATAATTTTTTTTGTTGTTATTTCATGTATGTTTGTCTATAGTCCAAATGATCAACATTTGCTATTATTGCATGCGGTCAAAGTGTCCAAACACACGGGCACTGACCAGTGCAGGAAACGAGAGCTGGGCTTTAACAGCTCCTGTAGATTTCTTTGCTCATGCAACATCAGGGGAAACAGAGCTATACGCCCATTTAAGCATGCACAAACTTACAGATGCATTTCATTGGCTAGTGTTTGATAGCCAGTGAAATGTTTGATAGCTCTCTGAGAACATGGCCATGTTTGCTTTCTCTAACTCTGGGCCACGTGTGGCTGTAGCATGTTGGGATTTATACTCATGATCTCTCCACAGTAGGGTCGGAGTGTTGTGTGTTTTGTAAGTGTCAGAGAATTCAGTTTTTGTATATGTATTTTATTAAATTTTTTCCCCTAAAAGCAGATTTGTTTCACGGTTCTTAGGCTTTTTGGAAAAAATAAAAAATATTGAATTTGATTTGAGTGATTTCCAGGCATTTTCAAACGAAAACATGTTAGTGTGGATATGACCAAAAGGTGTCTTTTGTTAATGGACTTTAGCTCTGTTTAGTCATTTCTTGGTGAATTGCACATGAACAATCCTTCTGTTGTAGGATTGAAGGTTTTCTAGTTTAAAAATTACATTTATAAATGATTAACATTGTTTTGTTTTTTGGGGGAAATAATTAATGAAACTCACAAAATCAGCAAGATTTTGTCTCTGATATACACTACATCAGTGAATGTTGTAGTTGCAATTTGAAATCATTATTTCAGATGTTAAAAATGGTCTTTTTATTGATAAAGTAGCATTTAATGCTTATTTCCGTCTCTGTGCTTCACAGGCTGAAAGCTGATAAACCTGTAAAGTGCGGAGAGTATGATGGCCTTGTTGAACTGGCTACAATCTGCTCCATGTGTAATGACTCTTCTTTGGACTACAATGAGGTCAGTTGTGTGTGTGTGTGTGTGGTGTGTGCCCCTGATAATCATGTAGATATATCAGTCCTTCATAATTTCATTGTCTTGAGAGAGAGAGAAAAAAAACAACCCTCCCTGTTAGTTGTGATGAAAGAACGTCAACTACAACACTATGTATTACAAAGCAAAGTGACTCCATCCCACATAGGCAAGGTGCTAATATCTATGAACTTCACCCACTCATAAACACCCACTTGCTGCATCCGCTGGCCCCTGAGCGCCGTGCTGTATACTCGTTTTGCCTGTTTGGCATCTCATCTCCGTTTTGTCACCATGGCATCAACTTGACCATGTTATGCAACAGTGTATCTGTTCTGTATTTAAGCCCTGTACACAGTACAGTTAAGGCGAAGTCTAGGAGTCTTGTAACGATGTGTGCGTCAGCTCTTTAGAATCTCACTATATACTAAAGCCATCTTCGGGGATGCCTCAGCCACTGAGTATAGGCTTCGTTACATAACTTTGGTGCTTTGAAAAGCCGAATGCAACGGAAAAAGCAAGAAGGAAGAAAAAACGATTTCAGACCTTTGACCTTGCTGTGACCTTTATCTCATTTGGACCAATTCCAAAATGCACTGCCGGTTACAATACGAATTTCATATAAATTCGATGAACATTCAGTTTTTATTCCCGAAAGATTGCACTAATAAGCAACTATAAGTTTGTTCCTTATAATTGTACGTTTATCCCTAATGAGCGAGCCAGTGGAGACTGTGGCAAGGAAAGATCCGAGATTGATATAAGGAAGGAACCTGAGAGGACTCAAGAGGGAACCTCATCCTCATCTGGGTGGCACCGAATGTCTGTTCATTATAGTTAAATCATTATTGAGGTGTGCTGATAGGTGCTTAAAGGTTTTTATGCAACCTGGGATCCTGAGCCACTGTAGAAGACTGTTGATATTAATTACAGTCCAAATCCATAATCGAAGTTCTTGGGTTGCTCAGTAACTTCATGGATTTTTTAAGGCTGTTGATGTGGTGCCATCCTCAGCTGCACAGAGTGGGTGTCCAATTGAAGAGGGCTTCATTCAGATCGTCTGGATGAATCCCGCAGATCAGAAAACAAGAGAAGGACAGGAACTCGCACACAGCCTTGCCCATTTTTCCTGCTTCTAACACATCAACTTTGAGGACAAAATGTTCACTTGCTGTCTAATAATATCTCACCCACTTACAGATGCCACGATGAAGAGATAATCAGTGTTATTCACTTCACCAGTCATAATGTTATAATGTCATAATGTTAATCTCTGCATGTTATTATATTATAAGTCTCTGGTCCACATCCTCCTACAGTTCAATAGAACATCTTGTCTTTGGTTTGACGTGTGTTTGAGAGAACTGTCACTGTGCTGGCACAGTCATAATCCAACTTGCTCCCATTTCCATTATTACCATATCCATTATTATTATTATTATTATTATTATACCCATTTCAGCATTAGAGAGCAATTTCAAATCAGCCAGTCCCCTTTAACACATCTGAATCAGCCCTAAAACCAGTGAGAACTCTCAAACGATTACATCATCTTCCATTTCTCTCTCGTCGATTTTCCTATCCTCAAGTTTCGTTTCCATCCAGGATATCCGAGGACATCTGCTTTCTCATCTAGATGTTTTTTTTTTTTGTTTGTTTGTTTTTTTTTCTCCTGCCTTCTGTGGAAATTTGGCTTGGCATTCTCACTGGTATCCCTAGGGACTAGTGTGTGGATGTCAAAGTGTCTGTTCACTGTGTCCCCGACAGGCCAAAGGAGTCTACGAGAAGGTGGGTGAAGCCACAGAAACGGCGCTCACCACCCTGGTGGAGAAGATGAACGTCTTCAAGACCGACTTGTCCAACATCAGCAAAGTGGAAAGGGCAGGAATCTGTAACGGGGTGAGTGAAAGACCGTTTCAGCTGTAAATAAGAACATTTTGTTTCCACAGTTTTTCCGATTATACCGAGAACCAAAATGTCAAAACCTTATGCAGAATTCAAATTTTCTTCGTGGTTTAGGATCTTATTACTCCTGTAAATGACTAGATAATTATAGAAGTAATAATAAGCTGTTTGTCAGGTCAAATATCTTGAACACATTGCATTTCTGCAGCTCTACAGCACCATCCTTTGGCTCAGTTTGCGACTCCTTGTTAACTCGAATCTACGGAAAAATGCTGCAGTCCAAAATGCACTTGGGTAGAATTTAAACTGCTTTCTTTGTGCAAAGGCTTTCAAATCCAGATGAATCGATCCAGGGTTGAATAACCTTTGATTTTGTAACTGAACCATGATAATCTCTTCAGCTCTTAAACCGCACTGAAACCAAGATGGATTTCTGTCAGAAGCGGACGGGGAATACCTTGCTCGGTTTTGGTCTAAACCCAAAAATCTTCCATACCATTTTCTTTCCACTCACTAAACATAGTGTGAAAGCACCCTCAGGCACCGTGTTAGGAAAATTGTTCCTTATCGGCCTCCAATCTATCCCCCTTATTAAATACACTCTCTCCGACTCTTTTCTCTTTTGGGTTAACGACAGAGCGCATTCCTGAGAAGGAGTGACTGACCGTTAAAACTGTTGTTTTTTCCACTGTCCCCTTCCAAACAAAGGCCGAGTACATCCCCTGTCCAAAAAAGAAACAAGAAAAATGCTTTTCCCTGAGGAAAAGCATAATATTTAGACAAGCCGGCTAGTTTATGAAGAGGTTAGCTAAACTCCGAACTCGGCCTGCCGGCTCGGAGACACACACGGACAGGAGAGAAAGGCTTCCCCTTCATCCTGTGTTGTTCTTATAAAGTGCTTTCTGAGTGCACTGAGAGCATGAGATGGATGGACGCTTTTTTAAGGGCATACGTAAACCATTCTGACGTCAACTCCCGGATCTGGTAGGCTAAAAAAAGGTATGGGGGTCAAGCAGCTTTACAGTTCCTGTAAGTTCTTGTATACCTTTTGGCATGAGGTCATTATTTGCTTTCGTATGAGAAACCTGTCAGTGTAACATGCTAGGTGTTCTCGCCCCCTAGTGGTGGAAAGTGATATATACTGTATAAAACAAACCCACCTCGGTGAAATTACGCAACTCTGTTTTATAATTAAAAAGTGGTTAGCAACCAAAGAAGGGATTGTATCTGGAGGTCTTTGTGAAAGGAAAACTTTGTTTAACTTTTATTTTCCACTGTTTGAAGTGCAAACTTTTTTTTCTTTTTTCTTTTTTTTTTCCCACAAACAAATGTGTGTGATCACCTGTCCATAAAACTCCTATCTGCTTTTTGAACATCCTATTCCACATTTAGTCCCCATTTATTGTTATAATAACCTATATTTTTCTGGAAATGTGTTGTTAGTAAAGTCAGGTACTGATTTAGGATGAGGAGCCAGTTCATCTCAGTGTTCAGTAGGGTTGAGATCAGAGCTCTATAGCAGGCCACTCAAGATCTTTCACTCCAGCCCATGTAAAGCATATCTTAATGGAGCTCGTGAATGTAAAATGTAATGCTACCACACCCTAGATATCCTGGTTTTCATGGCAACAGTTTGGGAACGAGATATGGCTGGAAAAGTTTGATGTCCTGATACTTTTGTCCATATAGTGTATTTATATATTATAATAGAAATGAAATATTTGTGGTTAAATCTTTATCAGTCAGTTTCCTTGGGTTTAAATAGCAAGTTATTGATGGTGGACTAAAAAATATATTTAAAGCATTTTAATGGTAATTGATTCAATAGATACAAATATTTTTTATTTATTAATTTTTTTTGCGGTTGTTGAATATTTTGCATATGTTACCCAGTAAGCAAGCAAGCACTACATCTTGTTTAAGCCATGTAGGTTTAATAAGACTGCTGCAGGATGATATTGAGCCTGTCATTGACAGCTCTTTTCATCTGTATGTGTGTGTGCCAAAACCTCAGCACCTGGGGTTGACAGGTGGTCACAAACGAGCTCGGCTGCACACCACCCCTAAAGAACAGCTGAGAAGGACAGCAGCCTCATACACACACACACGCGCACACACACACACACACACACACACACACGCGCACACGCATGCAGCTGACTGTTTTTTTTTACTTTCAACTCTTTTGACTTGCTCAGGTAATCAGGAGGCTGATGAATAAGGAGTTCACCCTGGAGTTTTCTCGGGACAGGAAGTCTATGTCCGTGTACTGCACGCCCACTAAAGCCGGCTCCCCGAGCAGGATGTTTGTTAAGGTACAAACCCTCCCCAACTCCAAACCAGCTGGTCCACCTCACTCGCAATGTTGTTTACTGCATTCAGCGTCTCCAGATTGTACTGATAGCAATAGGTCAGGGGTTCAGCCTGCAGTGATGCAATAACCAAGTGTTCCTACAGCCATCAATGTCCAGGAGATTAATGTCCCTCTGGTGGAAGGGATGATGTATATCCCTTATCCCCTGCTTTTCCCCGTCAATTACATTGGCACTAGTCATAGTTATCTGTGAGCTCATGTATGAGGAAGATGGCAGGACAGTGCTTTTCTCAGAGCAGGTTTTTTTTTTGTCTTTCTGGATGCTATTGGTCGTGTAATAGAGGAGAGCTGGCCAGTAAGTGTTCAAAGTGTTGGGGAGAAAATGAGGGAAATATTGATGAATGAGTAAACAAGCAAATATAATGAGTCATCAAAATATAAAGCGCTCATCAAAGCAATAATGCTTAATATTGTATGTAATATTTTCGTTAAAGGAGTTCAAAATCAGTAATATGTTTTTATACGGTATTTACAGTGCATAAATATTAACCAGCCTTCAGGATCTCCATTTCCTTATAATATATAATGAAGTGGTCAGTCTTGTTCCAAAACATTCACACCGTATTTTACCAAACATTTATTATACCTATGTTTGGATTCATTTTAAGGCATTTTATTTATTTAGTTTACATGACCTGGTGTACTTCCATCCCATAGAGTTGTGTCTTAATTTTTTATATATTTATTTTGTAGGGAGCTCCGGAGAGCGTGATTGAGCGTTGCACACATGTAAGGGTGGGCACTGAGAAGGTGCCGATGACCGTGCCTGTGAAGGAAGGGCTTATGGCGACGATCAGAGAGTGGGGTAGTGGCAAGGACACACTGCGCTGTCTGGCACTAGCCACGCGGGACACACCCATTCGCAAGGAGCAGATGGACCTGGAGAACTCTGCCAAGTTCTCAGAGTATGAGGTAAGGGAACGAGAAAGTGTTTGTACATGTGTGTGTGAAATCTTAAGAGTGTTTTCCTGTTATTTTACACCTGCATGAAATAAAGCCTTTCATTTCTTTTTTCTTTTTCTTTTTTATTTAACTTTTTGATAGAATGTACTAAAGTTGCATTAATGTTTTAGATCTTATTTTTTAAAGAATAGTAATAAATAAATAAATGAATAAATATTGTATGAGTGCTTGATTTTGAGTTTTTGTTCTATATGTGTGGTCGTCTAGTCGAACCTAACCTTCGTCGGCTGCGTGGGCATGCTGGACCCACCTAGAAAAGAGGTGATCGGTTCCATAAAACTGTGCAGTGAGGCCGGCATCCGTGTCATCATGATCACGGGAGACAACAAGGGCACGGCGGTGGCCATCTGCAGGCGCATCGGGATCTTTTCGGAGAATGAGGAAGTGGAGGGCAAGGCGTATACAGGTCGTGAGTTTGACGACCTCCCCCTCGAGGAACAGCGAGAGGCCGTGAAACGCGCACGCTGCTTCGCTCGAGTCGAGCCCGCGCACAAGTCCAAGATCGTGGCTTACCTGCAGTCCTTTGATGAGATTACAGCCATGGTGAGAGAGAGAGACTTCACCTGTGCCAGTGTGTTGTACTCAGAGCTGTTAGAGCTTGTATAGTATAGAATTGCGTGTGAACTGTTGATCTGATAGCAAGCAGTTACAATAATTTGGCAGCAAATCAGTTACGGATCACCAGTGACCAAGTGAATTAGCTAAGTAGGAAAGTAGGAAGGAAGGAAGGAAGGAAGGAAGGAAGTAAAGAAGGAGTTATATTGCAATTGCATAGTACAGCTACACAGAAACAGAATGTAGTTTAGCATCTGCTAGAAGTGCAAATAGTACTGTCAGGGTCAGGTGCAGAAAATGTGTAAATATATGTACAGCAAATACATATAAAGGCTTTGGCAGTGAGAAATATGCAGAAGCTGTTGAACGAGGGCAACAAATAAATATAAAGGTTCTACGCAGTGTAAAAAGCTATATAGCAAGTACACTAAGAGTATGTATTTTGGGGGGGGGGTAGTAGGAATGCATTGACTGGACCATACAAATTTGTGTATCTTGTATTAGAGCAGTTAAAATGTGATGCTTTGAGGACAATTCTCTCAGACTGACTGGATGTTGAACATGGCACCTCATGGTAAAGACTCACTGAGGATTTGAGAATTAGATTTGTTGCTCTACACAAAGGTGTCCCAGGCTATAAGAAGATCGGTAACCCCCTGAAACTGTTACAGTACAGTGTCCAGGGTTTGTATGTATGTTATTGGAGTTATTTTTAGAGGACAATAAATCTGTACTGCTATACCAGCTACACATTGAGTACTATAACATTTATCCAAGTTTCATTTCTGTAGTATTTTTCTCTTTAGGAACATAGAAGAAAATGGTTGCTGAAATGAGAGGGGTGTACTCACTTTTGTGAGATACTGTAAAAGATACTGTTGATATGTAGAATATAATCTAGGGCATGCTATGAATTTACAATTATATACAGTTCTAATTATTCAGAGATGACTGGGTAACGGAGAAACAGCCTTGTTTTTTTTTTTTTACATTTACATTTTTTAATAAAATTTTATAAAATGTCCAGTTTTTACAATCTCTCAGAAAGCATATTTTAAAAATTGTCAGAATATCAATACCATGTCATCATAGACACTAGCCGTATTATGGAATCATGTTGAAGAGTAGCTGTTGAAAAGACTAACATGGATTTAGGATTTCGTTGTAATGACAAACACAACATCTCGGCTTTGATTGGATATAGCACTTTAGCACATTTCAGTGGGGAAAAAAACATTAATGACTCTACCCAGGGTTAGATCAGGATCAGGATCATATCTGCATATTGAAAATGTTAGAATCACAGAGTGATTAACCCATAATTAACCTCCTCCTCCTTCTCCTGACTTGCTCTATCTTTCTCAGACTGGCGACGGTGTGAACGACGCCCCTGCTCTTAAGAAGGCTGAAATTGGCATTGCCATGGGCTCAGGCACGGCCGTGGCCAAGTCTGCCTCCGAAATGGTGCTCTCCGACGACAATTTTTCTACCATTGTGGCTGCTGTGGAGGAGGGCCGAGCCATTTACAACAACATGAAGCAGTTCATCCGCTACCTCATCTCCTCGAACGTAGGAGAGGTCGTCTGGTGAGTCTTTCCACCCTGACAACTTCACACCAAATGAATCGAACACTGTTGCATGTAAATGATTTCAGACACAGCAGGAGCACAATCATAATTCCTGTAGGTTTGCAGCATAGAGACATTTTTACTGTGAAAAATATTTCCACAAATAGACAGATGATTATTTATTAGTTATTAATAATAGATAACGTTTGCATGTAGCATTTTCTCAGAAAAACACACCTACAAACAATACCACACAATAAACTTTATACAAAAGAGGTGGTATCAAAGAGTTTCAAGAGTAGTTTTGTATTATGCCAATAGATGGCAGCACAAGGCTGCACGCACAGTCACAGGGAGCACCGACCTTTATAAGTCAGTGTGCCAAAAGACATCGTCCGGTGTACATCGGGAGCCATGCAACTGGTGCTATTCTGACAGTGTGTGTTTTCAGATCTGCGATTTCATCATGGCCAGCAAGTTAGAACAAAGGGGCAAATGTGAAATTCTTCGTGGAACGGGCAAATCTGCCACAGAGGCGTTTAACAAGTTTACGGCGATGCTTCAATGAGTCTTTTGAGTGGCACATGCGCTTCAAGAACAGCGTCTTTTCCGACATTCGCAGGATTGTGCTTAGAGAATTCGTCTCCAGGGGCCAGTCAATAGCGAGTTTTAAAGGTTTTAAGGCATCTGAGGGAGGACATTTTGGCAAAAGTGACTGGATCTGTGGTGTGCTGTTCTCTCGAAACTTTTTGATACCACCTCATACGTACATTAAGCACAGTAAATCTATTATTCATACATTCACACACCATCATCTCTCTGTTCTTTTTTAGCATCTTCCTGACTGCCATCTTGGGTCTTCCTGAGGCTCTGATCCCTGTGCAGCTGTTGTGGGTGAATCTGGTAACAGACGGTCTGCCTGCCACAGCGTTGGGCTTTAACCCCCCTGACCTGGACATCATGGTGAAGCCTCCTCGCAACCCTAAAGAGCCACTGATCTCTGGCTGGCTCTTCTTCAGATACCTCGCCATCGGAGGTGAGGGCTATTGTGGCACACTGATATACTCTTGTAAACAGTGAACTGGCTAGTGAATACTGCACTTGATCATTTAGCTGTTAGTGAGAAATGCAAGGAATTTCTTGGCTTTAATATGTTATTTGTTGCCAGACACTATCACTTCTCTTTTCTTTCTTTTTCTCCTATCTTCTCTTTTCTTTTTTCTCCTTTCTTTTCTTTTCTTTTCTATTCTTTCTTTTCTTAAATTTTTTTTTCTCATTTTCTTTTCATTTTTTTTTCTTTGTCTTTAATGTATTCATAAATGAATTCATTAATTTATTAAAGGCCAGGGTTAGACATGTGCTTTCAGCAAATTCATAACATAGGTAGACTTTATTAGACCAAATATTTAGCAAATAATTAGATTTATTTAATGAAAGAGTAAATGAAAGAGTAAAACATTATTGTATTTGCTGTGATTGGAAAATAGTTTGCACAATGCTGGTTTGATAAATTATTTTTCTATATAATTATGTAAGTTAATCAACTAATGTCATGTTTAAATTGTTCTGATCACCTTTTTTGCTGTGGAACTTCTGTAAGACAAGCAAATCTTATTAGTCCTGCGTATTTTGCTAGTTGTCATTTTTGCTCATTTGATGAAAAAGACTTGCTCCTGCGTTTATATTTTTCTTGTGTTTGTGTTCAGGGTACGTGGGATTGGGAACAGTTAGTGCTGCCACCTGGTGGTATATGTATGATGAAAACGGCCCACAGGTGTCTTTTCAACAGCTGGTGAGTTCCTTTGATAAACTTTGATAAACTAAATAATCAAACAATTTTCATCAAATTGGGAGCTGGTAGCTCAGTGGTTAACGCTGGATTGGAACTCTGGACTCTGGATCAGAATGTCATGTGTTCAAATCCCAGATCCCCAAAGCTACCACCCCTGGGCCCTTGAGCAAGGCCCTTAACCCTCAACTGCTCAGTTGTAACTGTATTTCCTGTGTCTTACAAGTTATGACCGTGTCATATTGGAATAGCAATATTAATTACCACGTCTGCTTTTTTACTTTCTTCACGTCTTGTATGAAGCCTGCCAAAACTCAAACGGAATCGCAAATCCATTTACATTTGAATTTCCGATGACTTGCAAAGCTGTGAATCAAGTGTCAGGGGTGGGACTATATTATTGGGCATGTTTGTATTGGGAAATGAGGCCACTCACAGTCGATGACCAATTAATCAACCAATAGTTTTTTATGGATATTGGATTAAAAAAAACACTGGAAAATAAGAACTTTATAAAAAAAATAGTAACAGTACTGAATCATTAAAATGTGCTAAATAAATATAAATATATAATATATGCATTCAAACAGAAACAAAAAAATTAACACTTCACATAAAAAACTTGCATCCGAATTTAATAATAATTAAAAAAAAAAAGACACAACAAACAGCATGTGTTGTCAGTGATTCGCCTCTAGAGGCCGCTTTCGTTCTGTAACAATAACAGTGGATTTTCTCAGCCAATACAACATGGAAAAACTACTGGTATGGATATTTGCAGACAGCCGATAGTTCCAGCGATCAGCAAATCTGATGAATCGGTCGACCTCTAATACATATCATGATGAATTAATTGAGTTAGCATCTGGTGTTAATGTGGCTTCATTGCTCCTGTGGCCTGTGTTTCTGTGCAGCGCCACTTCATGCAGTGTACTGAGGAAAATCCCATGTTCGAGGGCATCAACTGTGAAGTGTTTGAGTCACGCTATCCCACCACAATGGCCCTCTCTGTGCTCGTCACTATAGAGATGTTCAACGCACTGAACAGGTAAGGAAACTTGGGAGCAAATAATTACATGAACCGACTTTAATTACATTTATTCCAATATTTATTTGGAGCTAAAACACACTAGTTTATGTGTATGCCTTCTTTCAGTCTTTCAGAAAACCAGTCTCTGCTGAGGATGCCTCCATGGGTTAATATCTGGCTTTTGGGAGCCATTTTGCTCTCCCTGTCTCTCCATTTCCTTATACTGTATGTGGAGCCGCTACCAGTAAGTGTGTTCATTCGGTCACCTTGTCTTTCTTCTATGTAAAGGGATTGCGGTAGAAACTACCCCAGATTGCCGCTCTTGTTCTAATTTAGCCTGGTGTCCTATTAAAATCCTTTCCTGCTCTGTCCTTCTCTCCCTCTCTCCCTCAGCTGATATTTCAGGTCACTCCTCTCTGCTGCTCCCAGTGGATTGTGGTCCTCAAGATCTCCTTCCCCGTCATGCTTTTGGATGAGGCACTCAAGTACTTCTCCCGACACCATTTAGAAGGTACCGTAGATGCCCAGACAATATGTGTAATCTTCTGACAATCGGTGGTTTATGGTCATTTTACAGTATAACAGCAAGCTTAGTTAAAGATCATGTATTTTGAATTGTTATATATACTCACTGGCCACATTATTAAATGAAGAATGGGAGTAAAAATGTGATCTTAGTGACGCATTGGTTGTTGGCACTAGGAGAGATGGTATGATTATTTCAGAAGGTGCTGAGCTCCTGGGATTTTCAGATCAAATATTGGCCAGATTGCTTTAAGATGACTGGAAGTCTACAGTCAAATCTCAAATTACCACACTGTAAATTTGTCTCAGATGTCCAACACAGATGGGCTACAGTAACATACGACTATATCAGATTTTACGTACAGGAATCCGAGGCTATAGTGCACACATGCTCACAGAAATTTGGATATCTGAACCTGGACCAAGTAACATTTGTCCAATTTTATTTTCACCGTTCAGGACAAGTGAATCTGTAGCCTCAGATTCCTGTTATTAGCAAACAGCACTGGTCCAATCTGGTTTTCTTCTGAAGTGTAGCCCACTTGCTTCAAGGTTGGCATGTTGTGCCGAATGTTTTTTTTTGCTCACTGAGTTTGGAAGTGCTCATTTGAGTTACTATAGACTTTCTTTCACCTTAAACTACCCCCTGGTAATCAAATAATGTTCCTGAAACTGATGTTTGACAATACCAGAAGACAATGCAGCATCTGAAATTCCTTAGACCCACCTGGCATTTACAACCATACCAATATCAAGGTCGTTGAAATCATATTTTCTTCTTTATTCTTATATATAACTTGTATATGAACTGAAACTCTGGACCTGTTTCTGCACGGATTTTGTGTGTTGTGCTGCTGCATCACGATTGGCTGATCAGATAAGCGCATGAGTTACAGAAGGGCATTCAAATGTTCCTATTAAAGTGGCCAGTGATTATAGAAATTTATTTAGCTCAAGCGAAGGCACAAGATGGAAAATGAAGAGCGTGTAATCGACATGTTCTGATTTATTAACAAAATCGTGCCTACGTTTGGATTTATTTGTGCTCTCCTCTAAAGTCAAATGATCTAATGGTAAATTGAAAGTCTTCGCTGTTGACAAATATTTTTGATTTAAGATTTCTTTAGCACGGGCGTGTTGTAGAAACGTGAATAACTTGAAGTCTCTACTTTATATAAATTACGCTTTATCAGTTGAGACGGATTATTTCCTGTAGACAAAAATCACAAAAGAATGAAACCCAAGACAGTTCATTCATTCAAAAAGTCAAATTAGAAGGACTAATGAAGTAATGCATGTGTGTTATGGTTTTATGACTATGTTCAATGAAAATGTCAGTGTTCATATATGTAAAAGTTGTGAGAACTGTGTACACACCAAAATGATATTTCTGTGCGATTTATCCATGAATCACAATGATTCCTAAATGTCCTAAAAAGCAGCTTCACAGAATTTAATAGATTGCACATATGAATCTTAGTGTCATAAATTAGTCCCTAAAAAGTTTATCCCTAATGAGCGAGCCAGTGGTGACTGTGGAAAGGAAAAAGGTTGGTATAAGGAAAAAACCTTGAAGAACCAGATTCCACCAAATGTCCATTCATTATAGTTCCATCATTAGTGAGGCAATGGTTCACTGTTGGAAGCTTGAATGCAAAACTGTTCATGGCAATTTCAGTCTTACGCCTTTGAATCAAACTTTTTATATTAATTATAGTCCAAATCCATCTTCATAATTTTTTATTCTCACTTTCCACAGTTACCTCAGGGAACTTCATCCTCAATTGAAGAAAAGTTTCTAATAATTGTACTTGCCATTAAGTTTTTAGATGCACCCAAAAATCCACTCATTATAAGACAGATTGGCGAAACCATTTGTATTTACTTTTTAAAGCAAGTCAAGTGTATTCGAGTCTGTAATCATGCTGTATCTCTTCGGAATAGCTTTTTATGGTAAACATAGTACTGGCCAACAAAGAATTTATCGTTCTAACCACCTCAAGCGCTTGATTATGCTGTTCCTTTATGTAAAATTGTACTTTTGATTCTTGAGTTTCAATTAGGGCTGCAGCTATTGATTATTTTAGTGATTGGAATAATCGGTAGAATGTTAATCGATTAATCTAGTAATCTGATAAAGTCCTTTTTCTTCATTAAAGAGCGATACTAAAGGTAAAAGAGAAAATAAGGCAGGTCTCTCAAAATAATTCATTAGTCATTAGTTTCCTTTTTTGAAAAATGAACGTTTTTATTGCTGAAATTGCATACAAGGATATCTGTGAAAACTAAACCCATTTAACTGCAATATTACATAAAAAATGGCAATACAAATTTATAAATAAAAGAAAATCATAAATTAAAATGTACAAATTAATTTCAAATGACTTTAAAAAAAAAAAAAAGGTAAACGCACTGGACGGTGTTTTCTTTATGCTTTCGTTTGAAAAGATCGTAAACTTTGGAAACTGTCGTTTTCTATGAAACGTCCCCTCGTCTCTCGCCGTTTTCTCCCCGTTTTTCCGTTTTTCATTCTGCAGCATCTTCTGGGTTGCCGTTTGGAAGCCAAAAAAAGTTTGTTGCAATTCCAACTTTATTTCTCGCAGTTCCGACTTTTGTTTGTAAACATCCAACATTTCCGGTGCATCCACCGGTAACCATGTTTTCGGCCTAAAGTTTGAAGCTGTTGGGGTGTGAACGAGGCTCGTTCTGTCTTGTTCCGTCTCCTCCAGAGCTCATCAATAGACAGAGTTCTCTCCAGGGATCCGTGGCTCAGTTTAATACCATGATTGTTGCCCATTTCATTTAAATTTTTAAGTGTGTAAAACTTTCTGGCACTACAGAGAGGTGACGCTGCCCGATTGGCTGAAAAAAAACTCGGAATTGCCAAAACAAAACTTTTTGTATAATGTGGTGGAAACGGGCTTCCATAGTGTTTACCTGTCCAGAGCGCTTAGTGTTACCGCTTAGAGTTTAGTGGGTGGTGCGTCAGTAATAATGGTCCGTGGGGAAACAGCTCTGTGTGTAAATGGACCAAACAAAGCATTTTTGTAATCGAATCAATTGAGATATATATATACATACATACATACATGCAATTTCCCATTTACTGTCAGTTTGTTTTGTTGTCCTCCATAACACCCTCTCTCTCTCTCTCTCTCTCTCTCTCTCTCTCTGTTGTGTGTGTCTCTCTCACACTCTCTTGCTGTTTGTGTGACGTTCCCTCACCGCATATTTAAACAGTGTTTCTCTTCTGTTTGTTCTAGGTGAAGAGGAGGCGAGATACAGGAAAAGTCGGCAGCTGAAATTCTAGGACGGCTTGTCCTGCTCCCGCACACACACACTCGGACTCACGCACATCCACTCGCTCGTTTCCCTATTCCCTTTTATGATATATCAGGCAGCACTCACACACACACTCCCGTCTGCCTCTCTCCTCTACATCATCCTACCTGCAGGCCTGGTCACCACTAAAAACTATCTGGGCTGAGTGTGTCCGAGTGCGAATGTGTCCAAGTGTGTGTGTGTGTGTGTGTGTGTGTGTGTGTGTGTGTGTGTGTTGTGTAACAGCACAAGCATGGCCTTCATTACACAATATTGCGTGATAAAGTTCATTAGGAACTCTGCTTTATTTGGCTTCTTGGCTTCCATGCAGTAGATTGCAGTAGATTTTAGTGCAATAACTGGAGCTAGAACAGTTACAGCAGAATCAAAAAAAAGGTCAGAGTTTAAAGGTCTTGTTGTGTCTTGCGTGTGAAAGTAAGATTTTTGGATCACGTTCAAGTCACAGATGGACTGTTCATTCCATCACTGGGCCGTGGGATGGGCAGGAAGAGAAAAGCCATCTGTATAGCTCCATGTGTCCGAGTGTGTGTGTGTGCGTGTATACAGGGACAGATGCAAGGCCAGTTTAATTGCCTAGTCACCTACAGTCTCCCACCATGTCAATTTTTTTGTTTAAGGTGCATTTTCACCAAGGTTAAAATCCCTCCTTTCTGAAGCCTCACTGTTTCTTTTTGATCTGCTATTATGGGGTGAATATGAACAATTCGTGCAGCGTTCAAACTAATTTTTTGTCATTAGATATTTGCCAGTTTTGTGCCATTGTGGATATAAAATTAGCCCGAGTAATTATGTATAAAAACGTATATAAAGTCTATTTGCATTTGACCAATAAGTAGCATCCAGCATGGCAAAGCCCCACCTCAAAAGTCCAAAAATGACCTGAATCATGGCTTCCTGAAATAGTTTTCTCCGTTGGAGATGCTCTAAACGTTTCTAGAACCCTGAGAGCATCCTTGCATCTGTAAACATTTTAAGTGGGAATGCACCTTGCCTCAAAACTGTTCTGCAGCTTTTTAGATAAAGACTCCCTTCTTTCTGCTTTTCCAGCATTTTACAAACTATCGGCTGCAGGAAATCTACAGCCCTCGGCTGGTGATGTTTACACACAAGCACTTCCGGTTTTTTTTGTTTTTTTTTAAAACTAACCTTGAAATATCCTGATAGACCTATCACCTGTGTTTTCTCGGGAAACCCGCAGAGGGGTCGTTTAACCGCTTCCCACGGCTCTCCGTTCGGCCCCGACGCGAACAGGTTCCTTCTCTCGTTTCACATTTGATCCTTTGTTTAATTTCACAGGAACACTAGTCACCACGAGCTGCTAGCAAACCCGTTTCCAAAGAAAACGATCGTTTACTTGGATTCCTGTTTAGCGAGTGAGAGAAAGGATGTCCGGGTGCCAAGGCTTTTCAGAACCCACCGCAGCTTTGTGCAAAATAGAATCTGCAAGAATCCTCGGCATGTATAAACTGAAGCCTTTTAAGGTTGGATACGTATACACACGTGATCAGGAGGAGAGAGGGTGCCTTTTTGCTTTAAAAACGCATGCGCACACACACACACACACACACACACACACAAACACACACACACACACACACACATATGCACGCACAAAGAGAGAGAGAGAAAAACACATAATATCACAGAGCAAGTCTTATGAATGTATGCTCACTTCCTTTTGGATGCGAAATTGCTTTTATTTGTCTTTTAATTCTAAAACGGTTTGCTTCGGCTCGTAACATGGTTTTTTTTTTTTTTTTGTTGTTTCCAAAATTCATTTCATTGCTTAAGAGTCTTTTACCCTTCTGACTGCTTCTCCGGCGTAGCTGTGTGTTATTATTTTTTATTTTTTTATTAGAACGAATATCAGTAATAATAATAATAATGTATTTGACTGAAGAACCCAGGTGGTTTATTTAGCTTGTCCATTATGATGTTCAAGGTGTAATGCTCTCATTATCTGTTGATTATGGGCCTGTGTGTGCGTGCGCGTGCGTGCGTGTGCAGGGATTTAGCCGAGCAGCTACTTCCATTGCCTATGTGCCACTATGTTGACCTTGATAATATAGATATTGGGAGATGTAATGTAATATCTGTCAAAATCTTGATGCACTTCTCATTGTGACAGATGTGCTTATGTGAACCGTATAGCCTACAGTGTGTCTGCGGTCATTTCCTAACAGCGTCTTCACGGCAGCAGTCTTTTTTTAGCTCTGTGTGTAATATAACGACGTTTATTGCGGTTCGAAACTGCCGCGGCAGAAAAACAAGAATAATCGGCCATCATCTAAGGGGGGGGTTTGATTTGCGTTGTACGTCTGTTCGATTCGGAATAATCGGATCGTAGAACTCCAACGCACTGACATAACGGCAATAAGGCCTCGTTCCCACACTGTGGCTACACAAACCACTGGCAGTCCAAGCAACAGAAATCGTGGGCTTGTGCGGCCTTGATAATTACTACTGATCTCTTTCCATCTGTACAGGAGAAAAAAAAGATTGCATGGAACCTTGTTACTGTAATTAATAACCTATACAGTATGTAATATTTAAGTTGGGTTTTTTGTTTATTATTATTACTATTTTTTTTTTTTTTTTAGATAAACTAAACTTACTTACCAGCAGCAACGAAAGAAAGGAATGACATTTTTTTTTTTTTTTCTTTTCAAGGACGTGGCATCAGGGGATCTTGTCCTGTTTGTTTATAGCAGATTTTGCTTAATAGTTTGCTTTTAAAGGTTGATGGAGGTCTTTTACTTACTTATTTTGTGCTTGAAATGTTGTAAAATAAAGTTAAGAATCATGCTAATAATATTTGAGGATTTTTTTTTTTTTTTTGAGGGTTTGAGAATAGATACAGATTTTATTTAATTTTTCCCCCCAAATCCATTCAGCTCCTGTTCACTTCACCTTCACCTTCACTTCAGAAAAAGAATTGATTTGTATTTCAGATCAATTGGTACATCTCAAATAAGCTCAAGCAGCGCAACTGAGATACAGAGTTAAATGTAAAGAACCACTTCAGGAAGATGTGTGTGGAGATCAGGAGGCCTGAGCAGGGGCTGATTTGAGATTAGATTCCGGTTTACACAGGCCAATGTTCAATGCTGGGTAATGAAGTTTTTAACATGTGTAAATTCTGAAGGGCTCGGGGGGGTGGGTGCAGCGGCTCCAGAGGCCCGGGATTGTAATCGTGCATCCGTGTTTGTGTTTGTCAGATGGAATGTAACATCATCTAATTTATTCAGATTTTATTCATTGGTCGATTCTGGCTAATTATTAACTCACCAGATGTTCTGCTGTAAATGGTGACAGTTCTGAGCTACTTCTTTGTTTTGTTTTGGTTTTGTTTAGATTTTCCTTTTGGACCTTCTGATCTGCTAAAAGCATCATATAGGTGTCTATGTGCTTACTGACCAATTGTCAAGTTTTCCAAGGTAACCATGTTTTTCTGTGCACAGCTTCTATTGAGCAGCTTCTGGAGCCTTGTACCCACTACTGAGCACGGAAATTTCTGCATTGCATTGGTAATATTGATTGTGCATACATAATTTTATATATATGAAAAAGACATGGAAATAATAAAGATTATTTATCTTGTTATTTATTGAAGGCGTACGCTTTGTGCTGTGGAGCCTCTTTCTAATGTCATTCAGTGTTTTAGAGATCTGAGTTTTGTAATAACTATAATATTATTGACCACCAGATGGCAGAGTGGTGCCGTTTTAAATTCAACACACACAGTATGTTAGTTATGAACAAAGACTAATAATACATTGAAAGATATCATTTGAGAATTTAACAGCTATTCGAAACCTTTTCCTCTACAGCTTCTTGTGTGATAGGTGACATCCGAGCTGGATGTTAACATGATGGAAGGTAATCATTCATAATCCGAGGTTTACGCAGGTCATAAGCAGCGCTTCGTGAACATACTGTAGTTTCTTTTTCCTGTAGTCATCCTAATAATCTTAACATACTAGACGAATAGGCTCAGGCAAAAATACTCACTACAACTAAACACTAGATGGAGAACCTCGAGAGCAAACATGTTACCTAACTTCCAGTTATGTAATAAATAACTGCGCTGCGTAATCCAGAACATTGCTTATAGTTTTATATCAACCTGATCGAACCATTTTCACAATGGTCATTGTTCCAAAGCAGCTTTGCAGAGATAAAAAGGAGTGTGTGTGTATGTACAGGTGCGTCTCAATAAATTAGAATATCATTAAAAAGTTGATTTATTTTAGTATTTCAATACGAAAAGTGAAACTTGTATATTATATAGATTCATCACACACAGACTGATGTATTTTAAGTGTTTATTTCTTTTCATTTTGATGATTTTGGCTTACAGTTAATGAAATTTCAATATTCGAGACTCGTGGTGTCACACTCTAATCAGCTCATTAAATCCAAACACCTGCAAAGGTTTCCTGAGTCTTTAAATGGTGCCTCAGTCTGGTTCAGGCTACACAATCATGGGCGAAGACTGCTGACTTGACACTTGTTCAGAAGACGATCATTGACACCCTGCACATGGAGGGTAAGACACAAAAGGTCATTGCTAAAGAAGCTGCTGTTCACAGAGTGCTGGATCCAAGCACATTAATGCAAAGTTAAAGGGAAGGAAAAAATGTGGTAGAAAAAGGTGAAACGCAGCCCATTCATGAATTTGGGAAGATTTGCAAAAAGTGGACTGCAGCTGGAGTCAGTGCTTCAAGAGCCACCACGCACAGACATATCCATGGGCTACAACTCACGCATTCCTTGTGTCAAGCCACTGCTGAACCAGAGACAACGTCAGAGGTGTCTTACCTGGGCAAAGGACAAAAAGGACTGGACTGTTGAAATTTTGCATTTCATTTGGAAATCAAGATCCTGGATATATATACATTTTCCTTAAATTCAATACATTTTAATTTGTATAGCGCTTTTAACAATGTTCATTGTCTCAAAGCAGCTTTACACAGATAATGTGGTAAGAATGAATGAATAAGATTGTTCTTTATAAGTGTAAATATGTCCCTAATGAGTGCTCCAGTGCTGACAGCAGCAAGGAAAACCTCCCTGATCCAGATCCAGACTCGAAAGGGAACCCGTCCTCATCTGGTTGGCACCGAATATCCATTCATAATAGTTTTATTATCGTTAAAGTGTGTAGTTTGATGACAGGTGCTCAAAATGCAGAACTGTTTAAGCAAATTGGAGTCGTAATTCATTTTAGTAGATTGTTTGTTAATTAGTTGAAATCCAGCCTCATAGTTTTTGAGTTGCTCTGTAACTTTATGGATCTTTAGGCTGTTGATGCAGAAACATCCCCAGCTGCATAGGGTGGTCTCCAATGGAAGAGAACTTCGTTCGACGGAAGATGTATCTGTCGGGATGAATCAGGTGGATCCGAAAAGAAGAAAGGAAGAGGAACACTGTCACCGGTAGCTCAGAAGCATGTTTGATGAGAGAGAGAAGGCGAGTATATGGGTGGCAGGGATAGAGGATTATTAAGTATCCTTATTGTTACATTACAGTAAAAAATACTGCGCAGTGTAATGAGTGTAAGTGGGGACTCTGGAAGGAGTTGCTATGGCAGCATAACTAAAAGAAAGCCTGAAGGTACCACGGACATGAGGGCGTTATACACTTTCAATGCTGCATGTGTAGGAAAAACCTGTCCATAACCCCAAAAAACAGTGTGTGAAAACATCTGGTCAATTGAGTTCATCTGTGGTGAGTGTTGCACAGTACATTTGATGTCTAGGAAGAGCAGCTAATAGCTTCACTTTAATAAATATAAAGACAGCAGGTTTATTGTGTTGGCCTTAAATGCTGCCAACATATTAATCATTAAACTAACATTTTTTTTTTACTAAAAGTAAATATTTAACAACTGTAACCCGATCTGGTTGTTTCCTGCTCAAGAGGCTCGACATTCCCCCGTTGTGCATTCTAAAATGCTTTTCCGTTCGTCACAGGTGCAAAGATGGTTTAGTTACAGAGCTTTCCAGTGAGCTTGACTCATTCTCCTCTAACCACTCTCATCAACATAGTATTTTCACCCACACAACTGCGGCTCATTGCATGTTTTTTCTTGATGGTTTACGAAACCTTCTGCGTAAACACTATAAGCACGAAACTCCAAAGAAGCAGCAGTTGTGTGGTGAAACACTCAAACCAGCCCATTGGTTTGCTTTGCCAATGTACCAATTGGGAACCGTAGGAGCAAGTTATGTAGGTTTAATAGAAATGTATAAGTACTCTTGCTATTTTAATCATTATTGGAGGTGAGTAACATACAGTAGCAGGTCAACAGCACAATAAACCTGTTGTCTAAATGCACGTGAGTGAAAGTACTGTCATGCTTACTATTGTAAATAGTCAAAGGCTGGATACAAATAATGTTGCTAAAAAGTATTTATATGGTCATGATTAGAGGTGGTCAGGTCTCAAAACCAAGCTGCCAAACAGCAACATTCTTTCATTTATGAACTTTATGAAGATTAAGATTTAATTTGTATGGAATAGGGGTTTGAATCACCTCCCCCCCCTTAGGCAAGCAGCCAATGGGTTTTCACGTGATGCATCTTTTCATTAGATTTGTATGAAGTAAAAAGTGTTGGGAATCCTGACTTTGGGTAACGGCCGTACAAAAACTCACAAGTGTGATCAAATGCCCATCCACATTTAACTGAGTCATGCAGAGCTGCAAGTGGGCATGCACTGAATCACTATTACTTAATATAGAGCCTTTGGTGAAGTGAAAACACCAATTTCCATTCAGTTTTTGCATTAGAGTGCTCAGTGCCAATTAATTTGTTACAGTTTGATAGCTGAGAGCAATTCTTATCTCATGGCAACGATCCATTCTCCCCGCGTTATGCTAATGGATAGGCTGTAACAATAATATTCATGTGGAAGCATGACTCATCTGCGTCTCTGATTTTAAAAGTAGACTTGTGTTCACCGTGCTGCGCATACTGCAGGTTTGCTGAGCTCACCTCGCCAAGCCGGGGTTTCACAAAGCCAATGACGTGTACCGAGTTTTTTTTTTTTAACCCGGGGTGGAAAATGGAAAAGGCCGGGATCACGCTGAAAAGTGGCATAACCTCATCATGTATTGCACACTGTTGCTTTTGAAGAATATCTAATCTGTTCGCTGAGGTAAAACATTTAGTAATAACGCTATAATTTACAGCAGCTGGCAGATTAGCTTCCCTCAAGTGAAAGTCATCCCTATAATGATGCGAGAAAGGGAAAATATCTGGTGAAAAACTGCTTAAAGAAGCATATTATTCCTTACTTGGGATTCCACTAGCATTTTTATAAGCAGTGATGATGTGGTCAAGGCCATTTAATGTACAGAAATGGTTTGAGCACATATACTAACTCAGAGATCAGTCAAAAAGAAACGTACACCTCGCATCCACTAGCTGATATATTGGAAGCGCATTAAGTATTTGGACTTTTCCAGCCATATGTGGTTCTTCCGTGAACCATTTCCACAAAGTTTGAGGAAACTATTATATTTGATAGCTTTGGATGCTTTAGGTATAAGATTTTCCCTTCAAACTAAACTAGGAGACCAAAACCTGTTCCAGCATGCTGAGTCAGCACTACCACGATTCCTCCTGTATCATACAAAAACACACATGCACCCACAGCCCTGGGGATTTCTGCAGAGCATGCAGAGATACGCCCACATGGGGAGGAGAGCGGAAGGTAGCTTCTCGTTAGTGCCTCTGAGGGGTCGTTCTTTCCGCTTGCCATGCTTTTCCTCACGCTTCTTGACTACAGGGAAGGCAAAGCTGACTGATTTGTTCTCATGAGATCCAATCAGAGACACAACGTGCGACACGGGTGGCGTCAGTACCCTGGAGCTTTATCTTCATAACTCCGTTTCTCATCGCAGATATTTGTTGATTTATCAGTTCGGACCATTCAGTGTTCAACAACATGGAATCAGTCATACGCTCTCTTTTAAAGCATCGATTGGAGTCTAAATCTGCTAAATCCACTGCTGTAATGTCCTAAACCAGACCTTGTCTCCTTGTGTCTCTGCCATAATCTGTGTCTATTTATATACTGGCACTTAGTTAGTTACAGTTTAAAAAAAGACAACAGATTAACAGGAGGTGCGTTAAAGCTGGACGTTTCGAAGCCACACTCTGAGCTCCGGCGTCATTTCCAATATGCTAATAACATTCTGCTAGAACACACTCTGCATTGCAGATCTCCTGTGTATGGATGAAACAGACTTGTAACATGACTATGAAGTCCGGATTGAAGCCATAAGACTCCCACCTTAGCTGCGAGCCTCTGAGTCGTCCACAACTCCCAAACCTGTCAGTGTTTTTGTCTTAAAGTGTAGAAATGATTCTTTTTTTTATGTTCTTAAGATTACCTCCCCTTATGTTTTCCATCTTTTGTTTGTCTCTCTTGGTTTTTACAGGAGTCAAAACAAAACAGAGACGCCTGCAAGGACACAGAGGGAAGGAAAAAAAGAGAAAAAAATGTGATTGTGTGTTCGTGAGTGCATACACTTATGCTAATGCCTCAGACAGCAGCTCTAGACAAACAATACCAGTGAATTAAAACTCTATCCCACATGATCAACAGCTTACACAGACCTGGTCTGTTGCAATAAAATTCAATTCTTGCATAAACCCATAGTAGAGAATGTAGCTTGTACGAAACATGTAATGGAGCACATAAATGGCAATGTGTGAGGGAAGTTAGGTGACCTTTGAAAATGAATAGGTTTTACTTATGTTGCTCTGCTCACATATATCTACTCACAGCCATATATATATATAAATCTCAAAGATTTGTAAAAAACGAATCACAGATTTTCATAGAGTAATGCACTCGCTCCTTTTCTTTATCTTCTTTCTGTTGCTCTTGTTAGAAGTCACCACACCAGATTATCCTTCTCTATACCTCTTTGTCCTTTACATCCCTCATCACATCCATAAACTTCCTCCTGCCTGGCAACTCCATCCTCAGCATTCTAATACCAAAATACCCCGTGTCCATCCTCGGCACATGACCAAACCATCTCAATCACGCCGCTCTCACCTCAACTTGTTTCTAATCCTGTCCATCGTCGTCACTCCCAATGTAAATCACAGCATCTTCAACTCTGCCACCTCCAGCTCCACCTCCTGTCTTTTACTCAATACAACATAGCAACATCGCAGGTCTCACCAAATCCTTCAAAACTTTCCATTCACTCTTCCAGATTGCCCTTTTATCACATATCAATCCTGCCACTCTTCTCCACCCACTCCACCCTGCCTGCACTCTTTTGTTCACTTCTCTAACATACTCTCCATACACAGTTGACCCCAACCATTTAGACACCTTCCCACCTCGACTCGTTGCAACCGCACCACTCCACTACACTCCCTCTCATTCATGCACAAGATTAATGCTCTAATGCATTATCATTTCTCTAGATTTACATTTATGGCATTTGACAGACTTACAAGTGAGAAGTTGAAGGTTTCCATTCAAAGTTCAAATCCCAGCACCACCAAAATGGGCCTTGCCATTTTGGTGGTGCTGGGATTTGAACTTGTGACCTTTCAATCCAAAGTGTGCATACAGTGAACAGAACATAGAAGTTCCCAGTAACATAACAAGCTGCGTTTTTTGTTTATTGAATTCTCGAGAGATAAAAAATTAAAGAGAGGCTGGTGAGGAAATGGGATTTTGTAAAAGTGTGACGTGTCTTTCTTTAATGAAGAAAAATGGTAATCATTGGCAAATTCCTGTGGTATTAGGAAAATCTAATACTGCAGGCCATGGTGTTATTGGCAAATATTCAAAAGTTATATATTTTTTTTTACTTCTTTCTTTCCTTCTTTAAAACTGTCAGTAAAAAACTTTTATGCTACCACATCCAGAGAAATCCTGAGAAATTGTGTGGATTCAACCTTTTTGGTAACAGTTTCAACAAGAACCCCATATGGCTGAAAGAGTCAGGTGTCAGGTATATTGTACTTTAGTTAGCTAGATGTTGGTGTTAAATGTTGCAATACATCGTTGTGTATCAGTGATGCACATATACTAGCTCCATACCATCTTCTTGCAGGTACTGTTTTAGTGTTTGACCACACTGACAGCACAGGCAAAGAAACATTCTGTTTCTTATGCAGCCCACATGATATTTTAATAACTTGCATGTCAGGTGTTATTCGTCCAATGCCATGGGGCTTACTTATAACTGCGTCCAAGGGTGGAAAAAAAATCATCAATTTATTAAATGCCACTGGGCAAGTGAAAGCTCCACGGTGCTGCCCAGTTCCATGCTCTTCATCTTTGGGGGCCCAATTAACCAGGCTACAAAAAAAGCAAGTAAAGTTATCATCCTCTCCTGATAATGTCTCTGGTGATGAGGCATATCGTGTTTATGCTCTTGACAAAAAGGCAAGAAAGACTCTGGCCAACGTTTCCGCTACGTGCCTTGGTGTTCTCTTCGTCTGGCTAACATTCACATATTTTAAAAGACATCCAATACAAATCGGTGCCTCTAATGTTGCACTAACAGTTTGGGAAAGAACCAAATATGTCTGGAATAATAATAATAATAAATTTGATTTATGGGAGTTTAACAAAAAAATAAACACTATACAACCAATAAGACGTTTTTATACAGTATTACTGATATGCCTGCCTGAAAAGATTTGAAAATAGAGACAAAGACACGGTTTCAAATATCAAGAGGAAGTAAATAAGGAGCAGATAAGGAACAGCGTAGCTAAAAGTTACAGATCCCATAGATGCCAAACGCATACAAGGCTTTAACAGTTTTCACTTGAGGATGTTTTAAGGTGACTGTGTGTTTTGCTAGCACTGTACTGTATTCGGTCTGTTTCCACATCCTTTCATATTACTTTTTCCTTAACCGCTGTCTAGCATGTGTTCATTCCAGCTCATTGCTTAGGCTTGTAAAACCTGTTCCAACTAACAGCCATGCTATGCTCCTGCTTTGTGGATTGGGGAGTAGGATGTGGCATGCTTAAATGGTGCGAAAAACAAAAAACAATCAGTTCAGAGAGGTCAGGAGAAACTGGTCTAAACTGGTTCGAGCTGACAGAAAGTCTACAGTTACTCAAATATGCACTCAATACATCCATGGTGAGAAGAAAAGAATCTCAGAATATACAACAGGTCAAACCTTGATTTTGCAGTTGAGCTACAACAATAAAAGAACAAAATCACTCCAATCAGCAGAGAAGCGGAATCTGTGGCTACAGTGGGCACCAGAGGCAGGAAGAAATGAAGTTTTTACTTTCACTTATTACATTTTTTTACACAAATATCTTTATTTTCTACATCTTATCTCATTTATTTTTAGATTGAATCTATCTGTTACCATAATCAATATTTTTCCTTCCAATTGCAGGCCTTTTTTTAGCCCATCAACCTATTTCTTGTCATTCTGCAGCTTTTTTTTAACATACCATTGTTGTATCATTTCCTGGCTATCACACACCACAGACGTAGGCTAGCCTACAAGCTAACAATGAGCAAGGCAGCAAAAAGTATGGCTGACGTGGATGAGACAGAGGGAGTCAGTGATGTAATCATGACTGAGAACAGAGACATTCCTGATCACCTGATCATCATCATCTTTTCTCTGCTTGTGTTCTTTATGGTGGATGTTTAGCCACCTACATTCATTAGGTTACAACATTTGAAATTCTTTTGTAGTAATTTATTAATATGATGTGAGGTTCAGTTACCAGCGTGACACTAAACAACTCCTGAATCTGCACGATATGTACAATGCTGCTACTACATGATTGGATAATTGCATGATAAACAGATGTACAGGTGTGTGTGTGTGTGTGTGTGTGTGTGTTGTAAGCAGTTGGATGTAATATGATACTTTATTATGGGTAGAAATAAAAATTACTTTTCAAGAGATCGCCAAATGACCAAGATTATACTCATGTGAAAGTATAGATAATGCAATATGTAAAACAAATTGTAAAATTCATGTAAATAAAAACGTAAATGCTGTTTTTTTTATTAAATAAAACCTGAAAACATATCATTACAACCTCTTTTTTTGGCAACATATAACATTAGCATAGTAAATACTAGCCTAACCTGCTAGCAACACGAAAAAAAACATCGAACTAAAATATTTTGACAGTTTGTGCCAGCAAAACATAACTCAACATGATTTTTTCTTAATTTTTTCTTCTAGACCCTAAACTAGAACTACAAGACACTAAACCAAAACTGAGACAATAAACAATAACTACGACATGCCAACCAGAAACTATGAGACACTAAACTAAAACTATGAGCGACTAAACAGAAACTATGAGACACAACAGAAATTATGAGACACCAAAGAGCTTCAAGACACAAAACAGAAATTACGAAGCACAACAACTATGAGACACTAATTAGAAACTACAGTATGAGACACCAAACAACACCATGGGACACCAAACTAAAATTATGAGACACTCAACAAAATCAATGAAACACAAAACAGAAACTTCAAGTATTCGGCCCCCTTGAACTTTGCAAACTTTTGCCACATTTCAGGCTTCAAACATAAAGATATAAAACTGTAATTTTTTGTGAAGAATCAACAACAAGTGGGACACAATCATGAAGTGGAACGAAATTTATTGGATATCTCAAACTTTTTTAACAAATAAAAAACTGAAAAATTGGGCGTGCAAAATTATTCAGCCCCTTTACTTTCAGTGCAGCAAACTCTCTCCAGAAGTTCAGTGAGGATCTCTGAATGATCCAATGTTGACCTAAATGACTAATGATGATAAATAGAATCCACCTGTGTGTAATCAAGTCTCCGTATAAATGCACCTGCACTGTGATAGTCTCAGAGGTCCGTTTAAAGCGCAGAGAGCATCATGAAGAACAAGGAACACACCAGGCAGGTCCGAGATACTGTTGTGGAGAAGTTTAAAGCCGGATTTGGATACAAAAAGATTTCCCAAGCTTTAAACATCCCAAGGAGCACTGTGCAAGCGATAATATTGAAATGGAAGGAGTATCAGACCACTGCAAATCTACCAAGACCTGGCCGTCCCTCTAAACTTTCAGCTCATACAAGGAGAAGACTGATCAGAGATGCAGCCAAGAGGCCCATGATCACTCTGGATGAACTGCAGAGATCTACAGCTGAGGTGGGAGACTCTGTCCATAGGACAACAATCAGTCGTATACTGCACAAATCTGGCCTTTATGGAAGAGTGGCAAGAAGAAAGCCATTACTTAAAGATATCCATAAAAAGTGTCATTTAAAGTTTGCCACAAGCCACCTGGGAGACACACCAAACATGTGGAAGAAGGTGCTCTGGTCAGATGAAACCAAAATCGAACTTTTTGGCAACAATGCAAAACGTTATGTTTGGCGTAAAAGCAACACAGCTCATCACCCTGAACACACCATCCCCACTGTCAAACATGGTGGTGGCAGCATCATGGTTTGGGCCTGCTTTTCTTCAGCAGGGACAGGGAAGATGGTTAAAATTGATGGGAAGATGGATGGAGCCAAATACAGGACCATTCTGGAAGAAAACCTGATGGAGTCTGCAAAAGACCTGAGACTGGGACGGAGATTTGTCTTCCAACAAGACAATGATCCAAAACATAAAGCAAAATCTACAATGGAATAGTTCACAAATAAACATATCCAGGTGTTAGAATGGCCAAGTCAAAGTCCAGACCTGAATCCAATCGAGAATCTGTGGAAAGAACTGAAAACTGCTGTTCACAAATGCTCTCCATCCAACCTCACTGAGCTCGAGCTGTTTTGCAAGGAGGAATGGGCAAAGATTTCAGTCTCTCGATGTGCAAAACTGATAGAGACATACCCCAAGCGACTTACAGCTGTAATCGCAGCAAAAGGTGGCGCTACAAAGTATTAACTTAAGGGGGCTGAATAATTTTGCACGCCCAATTTTTCAGTTTTTTATTTGTTAAAAAAGTTTGAAATATCCAATAAATTTCGTTCCACTTCATGATTGTGTCCCACTTGTTGTTGATTCTTCACAAAAAATTACAGTTTTATATCTTTATGTTTGAAGCCTGAAATGTGGCAAAAGTTCGCAAAGTTTAAGGGGGCCGAATACTTACGCAAGGCACTGTATCTAAAACTCCGAGACATTAAACAGAAACTACAAGACACTGAACGGAAACTACGAGACACTGAACGGAAACTACGAGACACTGAACGGAAACTACGAGACACCAGACAGAAACTATGAGATGCTGAACAAAACGATGCTAACATGAATGGATTTATATAACTAGTCTTTGGCTCTATTAGAAAATACAAATAAAACAATTTGATATAATGTGTTTTTTAAGATTGAGAGTTTTGAAAGTTTAAATACGAAATAATACATCAGTACATTGGTGAGTTATTTAATGTTATGTCTTGAATCCGACACGAGAACAATGAATAAATCCTTCATATCTCAAGTCGTTTCCATTTCACCGGACTGCCGCTAGATGTCGCTCTGCTCAGCAGGAGAAGATAAAATGTCGGGCTTTAGGACCCGACGCGGGGAGCAGAGAAAGGGGGTGGTGTTCCACGGAGCTTGGAAGTTGCACACTGGGCTGTTAGATTGCGCGCTGTGCACGCGCTCGGTCTACGCGCGCTCCTCCGTGCGCGTTCCTGAGCCCGAGCTCCAACTTTCCACCGCGGAGAAGCGGAAACTGCACAGCGCACCGCCGCAAACCCACCGCCGGGGCGCAGAGATCGAGTAGGGGGCGGCAATGCGCTCTGCACTGCGCGAAGCGAAAGCGAGTTGACAGCCAGATTATACATTTATATACGTTATTTATAAATATACACATACAGTCAGAACGCGCAAGTGACCAACAACAAAACAGAAACGGGTGCAAGGGAGGAGGAACATCAGGAGGAACATCGCGGAACCCAAGACCAGCATCCAGTCCCGATCATTAGAAGATCGAAAGAAACAGGGGTGGGGAAGCAATATTTCCGGAAAGTGGTGAGTGTGTGAAACTTTTTTTGTCTTTAGCAATACTGTATAAAGTGTAAGAATAATTGTGTTCAAATCCCTGTGTGTGTGTGTGTGTGTGTGTACAGTATGTGTTAGACAGAGACCTTCAGTTGGTTTAGTTGATGTCCAGATGATGAACACACTTCTGCTACTTTATAGTTATTCATTAATAATAATAATAATAATAATAATAATAATAATCATCATCATCATTTATCTTTAATAACTGCCATGTTCACTGACCTAATTACAGAGTCAATTCATTAGAGTGCAATCCTGTGTGTCTGTATATAGTATTATTATCATACATTAAATTACACCTGTTGGATAACACAGTATACACACACACACACACACACACACACACACACACACACACACACACACACACACACACTGTTACTAATCCAGTCTAGCCAGCCTCACTGCTCCATGATCCCATACACTTCAACATATGGTACCGTGTCTCACACACACTCACACATCAGACATTTACAGCACTCCCACTGTCTCATGCACACCTTTACCGATCTTCCATATCGTGCCAGTTCAGCACGCGTGTTACATGCATGATTATACCGTGTGCATTAACAGCACGCTTCACACCTCTCATGCCGCTCCACCGATCATCATATCATATATAATAATAACAGGTTGTTTTTTTCGCTTAAAACACACGATACTAGTAGCGTATATTATGGTTGGGAGATGCGCATCCTCGCATGTCTGAATACTTCAGATGAATATCACTGTATGATTTCAAAACCTACTGTCATGCCTGCTCTTAGCAGCATGGCATAACACTTAGAACTTCATAGGATTCTTCATATGAACTTCTTTTTACTATTTCCTGTTATGTACAACAGTCCATGAATCTGAGTAGTGGGAATCTCATAAATCCAATTCAAGTTTATTTCTATAGCACGTTTCACAATGTACATTGTCTCACAGAATGCAAAAACGTTTAAATAGAAGTCAATTAACGTGTATTTATTCTCGATGACTCAATGACTGGGGTGGTGTGTGGCAAAGGAAAAACTCCCTAAAATGGTATGAGGAAGAAACCTTGAGTGGAACCAGATGGAAAACAGGAACCCAGTCCTCATTTGGGTGACACCAAGAGTGCGATTATAAATCATAAAAACATTACAAACACTGGAGAGTGAGAAAAGATCATGATAATTATGAGTAATGTCCTTTCTACAGTCTAATACAGTCAGTTGGAGTTGTGGAACCAGGTGCTGCTGAGCAACTTATAAAATAGCTCAACATCTGGGATTATTACAGTTTCAACACCAACTCCTGAATGCCAGAGCCTGTTGATGTGAGAAACAGCATATGCATTATTGATTAAGTGGTTGTTTATCGTCGAAATCCAATGTCTGAAAGCTTCATGAAATGGCATCCAACTGGCGCTGGTGCGTCTCTAAATCTTCATTAGTGGGACATAATCGGGGTCTGCATCTTCTAACTTTATGAAATGTCTCAGAAATAGAGCTGGCCCAATCTCTAAATGCCTCAGGATGGGTTGAGAAATAGAATGATTATGATTAGAATCTAATCATCGGATCTGAATGTATTAGACACTTGTTTTTTGGCCAAAAAACCTTGAAGTAATCATGAATACAAAGTTTTTCTTTGATATTTACAAACTTGTGACAGTCTGTCAAGGAAGTTATAAAGGAACTGTGTGTCGTTGTGTGAGAAAATGTGTTAAAGAATGAGTTTGTTGGTATTTGACTGGAGCGCATAAGTAAAAAAAACACCAAAAAAACAACAAGGAACATAAGAATTGAATATTAGGATTGAATATAAGAATACAGAACACACGAAGCGTCAATATTAGCCATGGATTGTAACCGTTATAGACATATTCAACTTAAAAATATGCAACATACATTCTTGCATTCGTAATATACATGACTAAAAAAATTTTTTTTTGTTTTGTTTGTTTTTTGCGAAACCGACGCCACATCACGGTTCAGCTTTCGCGGTGTCACTGTAACCTCACGGGTTTTTACATGGAACGTATCTGATTTTGTTTTTATGGATAATTTGCTGTATCGTGGGATTTCGCGGTATATAGGTAGAATTGTTAAGAGTTATTTTAATCATTTTTGCGGTAAAATAAGCATTTTCTAGCCTAAAAATGAAGCATTCAGAAGAGCTGTAATGCTCATCTCGGGTATGCAGTACATTCATTTTATTTATTCATTTCATTGTTTTTAGTACTACACACTTAAGTCATCTTCGTCTTCATCTTTCAATTTGTATCTTCACTGGTGAGTACCCATATCAGATTTTTTAGGTTAAAATTACGTAGGGTTAAGAATATTGAAAGTGTTTAAGAGCAGAGGAAAGGTTTATAAGAGTTTATAAAGCCTTAAGATATACAGGTATTCTGTATACTGTACTGTATACATATTACCGTAATTTCCGGACTATAAAGCGCACCCATATATAAGCCGCACCCACTGAATTTTACAAATATTTTTATTTTTAACATAAATAAGCCGCACCTGTCTATAAGTATATACTAATGTACTTTACACAGGCTTTAGCGAAAGACAGTGTCTGTTACACGGTGTAACGGGTGAAATATGTTGCGCTTCCTTTAGGAGCATAGCGGTATTTTGGGAATAGCATGCCACTGCATTTTTTTCCGATATTACTGCCTGTGTGCAAGACGAGGAATATGTCCTTATTATTTTCTGATGCTGATTTCTAAGTTTCTTTGACTAACCCGTAACGCTGTTGCCAAGAATAATAAAAAAGCACGAGTTTTAGAAACCTGTCTGTGCTTATATGATTTCTGTTGCAACTGGAGTTAGCGAGCTCTCCCATGACCCAGACTCAACGCGTTACAACGGCTTGTATCTAAACAGTAGCCGACCAAGTAAGTCATTGTTCACTGTCTTCCTCCTTCCTTTCACAACAATTTCTCTCGGGAGTTTATCTTTTGGCATCGTCGTGCGTTTAAAAAAAAAAGTTTTTTCTCCCGATGCCGTGCAGCTCAGAACACAGGTGAGGTGCGTTTTTTCGTTTCCGTTCGGAAATTTCATTGGTCTAATGTTATGGGGTTCAGTTTTTTGGCTTGAAGTTTGTGAAACCGGGAAAAACCCAGGAAAAATTCATAAATTAGCCGCTTCGTTGTTTAAGCCGCGGGGTTCAAAACGTAGGAAAAAAGTAGCGGCTTATAGTCCGAAAAATACGGTATGTTGCCACTTCGGATTTTCTGAGGGATTACTGTATTGCAGTATTCAGGCATTTTTGACTTTTACCTGAATTGTACCATTTGCTTTACATTATCACCTAAAGACATACAAAAACCTGCTTGTCTTGTACAATCAACCGTCCTGAGCTCCCGTTTGTATCAACTTTGTGCTGTACATCAGTTTGACAGCGTTTGAGGCTCCTGGCGAGACCACAGACAGCTTTCACCCACTCCTGGTGGGTGTGAATGAATGTGCTGAAAGCTCCTTGAATGCTCTGTGTGTGTGTGTGTGTGTGTGTGTGTGTGTGTGTGTGTGTGTGTGTGATTGTGTGTGTGGCTGCTAAGAACGGTGGCCTTTTCCGGTTATCCTGTAAAAGGACTCTATTAGTGTAGGTCAGAGCAGAACCGTGTAGGCTGGTCATGACGATGGAGAAAGTGAGATGAGAAAGTGGTTTTCTCGTGTGTGTGTTCTGAGACTGCAGCTGGGATCAGGGTGTATTAAATGTATGCATGAGAAATGACTGCAGAGAAATGAAGACGCAGACACGAAGAATTAGAGATGCGGGTGCTCGTTCCGGTCAGCGTGACGCTTCAGTCGCTGCAGCGATGTAAGAATTGGCTGAGTATTTTTAGTGCCTAATCCAAGTAGATTCATCACTCAAGCCTGTTGACGGCAGTAATGATATTGTTGCTTCTTTGTGAATAACGACTATAGTTGTTAAAAAAAGCCTAAAATCATTTTTTTTAAATCTGTATATATTTATTGTGATGTAATTTGTTTGATTGCTATATTACTGTCTAATTCGTGATTGTGATTGGTCGGAAAACGGTGATTCGTTTTCTATAACAGCAACTCTGATTGTACCTTCAGCTCTAATGAGGAACCACATGATTCAAACAGGCGATGGTTTCTTCAGGAACAGTGTCCATAGAGGCTTGTATTATAACGGATTATGAACAGGATTATTGTTGATATGCTGAAGGTCAGAGACATTTATGAATGGAGACTTCAGCATTTTTGAGCAGTTATAGTGAAGGCTGAACCTTTCCGTTTTTCTTGACAGGAAGGCGTTCAGGATGGAGAGCTTTCTGATTTATCAGTAACACTACAAACTATAAAGGAAGCGAATGTGTATATTGCGGATTGAAGGTAAAACAGCGGCCCCCAACCTTTTGTTTTGCACCATGGACCAGTTTCACGTAAAAACTATTTTTCTACGGACTGGGAGCTGGGCTTGGGGGGTTTAAGTGTTTGAGGGATGGTTGTCACGTGCATAACTAAACACAATAACTTATATATTATATTAGTATTTTACACATTATAAAATTTCATTATTAATTTAATTATTACATATAATGAAAATGTAACTTAACTCAGCATAATGCAGAATCAATGAAATTGAAAAAATTAATAAGACATTTGAAAGGTTTATATTCTTTCCTTGTGGCCCGGTAACAAATGATCCAGAGTCCTGTACCGGTCCACGGCCCTGTGGTTGACGACCCCTGGAGTAAGAGACAACAGGAACGGCACAACATGTGACTACAGTATAAATAGCTAAAAAGGATGATGTCATTCTTAAGTGAATAAACTCATGTAATCATTGGTAATGTTCATGGTATTAAAGGAATAAACCGTCATTCTTCTTACATCACCCCACACCATCACAAGTATTTATAAGATATTAAATGAAAGTAGGTCTTACACTTGGTTCAATAAACTCGAATCGGAAATGATTTTCAGTTCGGTTTTTGGAATCGTTAAACCCTAATGAATGATCATTTTCTTGTGCGTAAATGAGCATCAGTTTCACTTACACTTGAGTTTCATAGCAATGATGAGACAACCAAATGTTATTTACTATAGAATTAGATTTGTGATTTTTTTTTTTTTTGCATTTAAATCACATCTCGATTTGTTACTCAGTGTGATCAGATTTAAAAACAGCAGTTGAAGGACACACTGTGCTCATTGTTGTCTAATATAATTAAAGTATTATTCATTTTTCTATTATAAGTTTGTTGTTAGGGGTTTGATTCCCACCTCTGCTCTCTGTGTGCAAAATTAGCATGTTTCCCCTGTCTGTCCATTTCCTATATTACATCTATCTAACCCTCTTTCCATTCTATGGTTTTTGTGTATAAGGACAATAAAAATCTTCTGGTCAATAGCGGGTCTTACAAGTGGGTAAATACAAAAAATAAAGCCGAAATGGTGAAACTATGTGAAAACTAAGGACATCTTTACCGCTTCCAGAGGAATTAAGAGGCTAAGTAGCAACCAAGGGCTGCTAATGAAATGCCCTTGATTCACTGACGATCAGCAAGTGTGCCCACCAAAGACATGAGCAATGATCATAGAAAAGCAATTGTTGCTGCCCGTCAATCTGGGAAGGGTTAGAAGGCCTTTTCCTTTAAACAGTTTAACGCTCATTATTCTACAGTGAGGAAGATTAATGATCCGCTGTGGTGACCCCTAATGGGAGAAGCGGAAAGAAGAAGAAGAAGAAGAAGATTCTACAGTGAGGAAGATTAGTCACAAGTGGTAAAAGTTCAAGACGGTCGCCAGTCTTCCCAGGAGTGAATGTCTTAGCAGATTTAACCAAAGGCAATGCTCAGAGAAATAGCAGAACAAAAAAAAAAATAAACGTTACATCTTAGGCTTTGCAGGCCTCAGTTAGCATGTTAAATGTTAAAGATCATGACAGTTCAATTAGAAGAAGACTGAACAACTATGGTTGCATCTGGACAAACCAAAAGAACAATGAAACATTATTCTCTAGACAGACGAAACCAAAGTGGAGATGGTTGGCCATATGCACAGGGACACGTTGGGTAAAACCAAACACACCAGATCAGTACAAACTGCCAAGCATGAAGATTTGGGCTTGTTTTACAGGACCTGAGCACCATACAGTCATTGAAATGACCATGATCTCCCCTGTATACCAAAGTATTCTAGGGTCAAATGGGCCATCTGTCTGTCAGCTAAGGCTTAACCTATTGGGTCATGCAACAGGACAATGATGAAGTCTAGACCTCAACCAGACAAAATGCCATGGGATTTAAGAGATCTGTGCATAAACAAATAACCACAAACATCAAGAAGAGTGAGCCAAAGTTCCTCCACATGATGTGAGAGAGTGTTAAAGTTTTACAGAACATGATAAGAAATAGTTTTACTATCAAAGGTGGTTCCACAAGCTTTCGACTTGATAAAGCACCAGATAATTTTTAATATGTAGTGATATGTAAAGCCATAGAATTCAAACGAGTAGATGCGTATTCCTAATAAGATTATTTATGATACGTAAAACCATAAAATTTAAAGTATGTGGTCCGATCCAACAGACGAGCCCCTGTAGCTCAAATTGTTGAAGAAGTTAACGCTGTTAATGCTCGACTGGTCAGGACTGTTTTGGCAGCGAAAGGGGGATCGACACAATATTAGGCAGGTGGTCATCGTCGTATGTATGTATGTATGTATGTTATATAAATTTATATTAAATTGTGATCAAAATGGTTTTATGATCTCATAAAATTCTGCGGAAATTTATAACAGCGGACAATTGTACGTTCCTGCTTCAGAATCGTTACACAGCGCTAGAACTCATTATCGCTTTGCCATTATTGACTCAGAAATGTTCACTGTGCTCGACTGAGCGACAGCTACGTCATAAACCGATTTCTCGTTCCGGAACCTGATCCAATGCCACAAGTAGAGCCCTGACAGACTGTGCAATACGAGATTTCATTCTCCTTTTCCACATATCCTGTTGCGTGTTTGTTTTGCAGCCATGCCGAATGTGTTCCCGAGTGCTTCTGTGTAGCGTAGCGTAACGAGGATGCTACAAACACGTCCTCTTCCGCTTTTTCTTGCGACTTGGTTGCTCCAGGCACTTATCGTGAATTATTGAACTGTTTCAGTAGTGAATTATTGAACTGAAAGATTGCATAGTGCATGCAACACACACACACACACACACACACACACACACACACACACATTTGTCTTGCTATCCATGTGAGAACCTTTTACTGACATTAGATTTAGTGTAGCTTATTAATGATGGGCTACAGATAAATCTTACTGCAACCAAACCAATTGACTGCATAAAGAACATTACTAAAATATAAAAGCAAACACACACACACACACACACACACACACACACACACACAGGCAGGAGTTTAGCGCACACCTGTTTTGTAGTGTCATGCTGTCTCCTTCACCCCTGCTTCAGCGTGTCTGACCTACACTGAGTGAAATTTCACTCCTGCTGTCAGACTGAGAAAGACTTGTAGTTGTGTGTGTGTGTGTGTGTGTGTGTGTGTGTGTGTGTGTGTTAGTACATCTGTGTAGTCGGGAAGGATTCAAACAGAAACACATAGGGAGTTTTACCGAAAAGGAGCAAATCATCCCCCTCTGTCAACTTAAATATGCATGCTATACAGGGATGAGAGAGAAAGAAAACCAGAATGAAAAGGTGCAGAGAAGAAACAGAGATTTTTCGTCTGTCAGGTCGCATGACGGCTCCAGTGAAAACGTCACGCTCGATTTGGACCTGTTGCACATCATAGACGCCACATAGGGACACAGCGAGTGTGATGCTTTTGTGTGATGTTTACCTGAGCTGGGCTTCGACACATCAGGTTATTCCGTTGCCTGTCATGCACAATGATGAGAGATTTCCTCTCTCAGTGTCGCTGTGCAGTTCAGCAGAAGATTAGTAAATGTTTGCATCTTCATCAGGCCGTTCCGCTCTAATTACAGGGTAGAATAGGTGGCGTAGATAGTGAGCATGAACAAAGCTTGTTATTATCAGCTGCCATGCTACTTCGGTGTAGTGTGTATTGTGTGTGTGTGTGTGTGTGTGTGTGTGTGTGTGTGTGTGTGTGTGTGTGTGTGTGTGTGGGCTCGGTGATTTGTAAGGTAAATAGGATGTGTGGCACGACACATTTTATAGCTTGTTTATGTTGTGTGATTTTTATTGTGATCATATCCGGAGTGATGTGTAACAGAATTTCTGCTGGAATTAATTACAGACTCGATACTCATATAAGTATCGATGCAGTTTCCCTTCGAAAGCAAGCTTCCATGCAGTAGTATTAACAGGTATCTTCTTGTTTTTATGAACCCCTTTACAGGTATATAGATCTGTACCATGGCTGACCCTGTGCTCTGATCTCAGGTTCGCTGGAATATGCAAAGAAAAATATCACTGTGCTGTAATGTAACATGTGGCAAGTAAAAGCTTCTTTTTTACACAAAATAAATGATCAAATTGTGAAGATTCTGCATTATTTCTGATCAAAGTGATCAATACTGGCAATATGCACAATATTAATTTACCATTATGGCATTTGGCAGATACCCTTTTGTAGAGCATCTCACAATGATCTCATTTACTACAGTGGGCTACTGAGGATTTAGGGCTTTGCCCGATTGCCCCACAGTGCTTATCAGGGCTGGGATTTGAACACAACCTTTCTGACATCTTAAGCCATTAACATTATTATTAAAATAAAATTTATAATACTTACAATATTCCTAATTGTTAAAAATGTTTATAATAATGCTTAGAATATTCACTTGTAGTTAATATTGCATTATTAATACTTACAGTGCTTGCACTATTAGTTTATTATGAATATTATTATATTATACCTATGGTTCCTACATTATTAATATGGCATAAAACAATAATATATCAACAATAAATCAACAATACTTAAAATATGTTTAACTATGCATTAGTGTATTATACTTACAATACTTACAATACAGTAATCCTCCGCTTTATCGCAGTTCGAATCTCGTGCCCCCCAAGTTTATTTATAATTGCATTTGCCACATAACTAATTTGTTTGTTTGATTTTCCCGGTCTCTCGCGAAAAGCACGATTGACCAAAACACTTATAGGGAATTTTTTTAATGGAATTTTATGTTGAAATAATGAAATATATAAAAAAAATTTCATTATTCATTATAAAATGAAGTAAAATGTTAATACAGTACAGAAAATAAAGAATGCGGTGACGTGTATCTTTTTTGACGTCATAAGACACTTCAACCAATAAACAAGCAGAGAATCTATGCATAGGCTACACTACTACAGAACGTATTTTCCGGACTATATATATATATATATATATATATATATATATATATATATATATGCTGGAAGTTGTTATGGCTGCATGTTGCACCCGAGACGTTTATGGTCTAAAATGGAAAGACGTTCACTTTTCTTTGTGTGGCTGTAGAAAGATATTAAAGGATATTTTCTTTTTCAAATGCAATAAAAACTTAATATTTCAGTGTTTATTTTCATTTATTTATTTATTTTTTGAACACGTATGAAATCTGATCATTCTCAATCTTATACCCTTTCAACGAATTGATAAGTGTGGTGTGTGTGTGTGTGTGTGTGTGTGTGTGTATGTGTGTGTTTGTGTGTGTGTGTGTGGTTGTGTTGTTGTATGTACAGTATATTTCAATCAGCTAAAATGCTTTCCAGCATCCTCAGCTCCAAGACCCTGTGTGCCCATAAATAATTCTCTGTGTGTCAAGGCTCTCTCTCTCTCTCTCTCTCTCTCTCTCTCTCTCTCTCTCTCTCGCTCTCTCTCTCTCTTTCTCTCTTTTGGTAGTATCTTATTCTCTCTTTATACCTTGCTTACTTTTCTGTCTTTTTCTCTTGCATTTCACTGTGATGTCTCTCACCCCATCTTTCTTTCTTCTAGCAGTATTTCCCCCCCCCCCCCCCCCCTTCTCTGGTCTGGCTCATGTTCAAGTCTCTTCCTTTAAACACACTTGTGCCGTGCGTCCAGTCATTCTACATGGTGCTACCTCACAAATGATTCATGATCCAGTTAAGACACTCATTAATTGTAGATATTTGGCTCTCGGGTTATGGGAAAACAAAATTAAATAATTATCTTTCACTTTGTGGAGCCATAGGTGACGAGACAGAAGCAACCAGCAATGAAAATGAAAGACAATATTGGCAAAGATAGGGAAAAGCAACGTCATTTAATACCAATGAGGTTTAGGAATGTGTACTGCCAATCAACCCTGCTGACTTTTGTGTATATAATGTGGGGACTAAATGTGGAATCGAATGGTCAAAAAAACACATACGAATCTTCACGTGTCTACAAACATTTGCCCATACATTACTATATCATATATATGATATACTGTAAGCTTAACAGATTCATACGTCACTGTCTACTGTCTGTGATGTTCCTTTGCTACAGATGGAAAACTTCAAATGCACCATCTAGTTGACAAGAAAAGGATTTATTTCAGAAAGTGTAACTCTCCAAGCTACAATATAGCTGTAAACCATTTTTTTTGCAGGCCACTGCAACTATGTATGATTATAGTAAACAAAATCTGTTTACTTTTGTTTGCTCCTCCGACGTGTATTTTGATTTTGAAAATATGCGTGTATTTTGATTAGATAATTGTTCGTAATTGCGCCGATTTGCGGGCCACTTCCAGCTCCTCCTCTCAGAACCCATTAGGAGAGATTCTAATAGCTTACGAATCAAAATAAAATCATGCTGTGTGCTCGGCTTATTGTCTTATTAATGCGTGCTGTAAAAAAAGCAGGCAGAGATGTCGGTGTGTGTTTTTGTTAAGCATTAGCGAGATAGACCTTAACGGAAAAAAAAATGCAGTGAGATTTAAATTGCATTAGTCTCATTTTATAGCATGCATACATGAGTTATTAATATATATAAAGTATAAAGGTTTGGAAGATCTTGAGTGGCCTGCTATAGAGCTCTGACCTTAACCCTATTGAACACCTTTGGGATGAAGTGGAATGCTGACCGCACCCCCAGGCCTCCTCACCTCCCCGACGTCAGTGATTAAATGGCCACAAATCTCCAGCAAATGTGGAATGGGATGTTTAAAAACGCAAATCTTATGTTCAGGTGTCCATATAGTGTATCGACTTAATAGATAAAAATCCAGGAACATTCTGGGCCCAGATCAGTTTCTTACGAATGTGCAGCCATTAAGTTTTAGGTCAGACGTCCAAAAAAAATGTTGTGTATACACAAAATCAGTTTATTCACCATTACACATTAACGCATTTATGTAAACACCTGTAACCGTACAAACAGTCACATGCAGAGCGAGACAGCTATTGTGAGCATTTTCTTATGACCTTTCTGAGCTCAGTGGATGATTTTTGCATGCCAATTAACTTATATGGTGAATGTGTCGATTTTGATAATTGGGCAAAGGCACAAAGCTAATTTGACAAACTGGAGAAGCTAATGTTAAAATGAGAAACATAATGAATGAAACAGCACATTAAATCAAGACCAACAGCTTCACTATTAGTAGAGACATAGCACAGATGCACATAGTTCACACACATTATGTCTCTCTCTCTCTCTCTCTCTCTCTCTCTCTCTCAGTCTCTCACTCTTTCTCTCTCACTCTACTATAACTACTTAGTTTATATAGATAAGATAAGATAATATAGAACATTATTAATCCCAAAGGAAATTCCCCTGACTTCCGATTACACAACTTTATATAAGTATAATATGTCCATGTAGTAGTGTTTACATATACTGTATAGGCAAAGGGTTAAAGACACCTGATCATAAGATTCATATCTACTTTTTGAACATCCCATTCTACATCTAGGCTTTATTTGCAGTTATAATAACCCTTATTATCCTCTCTTCTGGGCAGATGTTCCACTAGATTTTGAAGTGTGCTTGTGGAGGTTTGTGCTCATTCAACCACAAGGTTGTTATTAAAGTCCTGTCAGTGTTCCAATTCATCCCAAAGCTGTTTGGTAGGGTTGAGGTCAGAGCTCTTTAGCAACCCGTGTAAATTATATCTTCATGTAGCGAAGGAAAACTTTAATGTTCCTGCATCCAAAGACATCCTATGCAACCGGGAAGAACCGAGAAGAACCACATATGGCCGGAAAAGTTATTTGTCCATTGTCTTTGTCCATATAGTGTATATTTGTGTGGGTGAGTGTGTCTTATTGAGCCAACACAAGTTTGCCATTAGAATGTAACAACAATGAGTTAGGTGTACAGTGTGGTACTAATTGTGTTGTCTTGTAATTTGACTGCAAAAAGAGAAATTTGTTTAACTTCAAATTAGTGCCAATAAATAGCAGATTTCAACTGATAAAATATTTGTAGTACTTTTATGTAACGTGGAAAAACATTGGCGTATGATTAATCACAGACTCTGGGGTTTCACTGAACATTTTCACTCAGGATTGGGTTTAGTACTCCCCTAGAGGGTTCACACCTCAGTACAAAGAAAAAAATAATGGATTGTATATGTTGGGGATGGAGTAGCATTTCAAATTGGAAATCCTCAGCAAGTTCCCAGTGAATAATTCATCTTTTTCTGAGCCTGTGCAAAAACGAGAAAAAAAAAAGAAGCTTAAATGTCTCCATTTCAAAGCTTTCCCTATCCAGTTTGACAAATGTCTGGATTGGCACGCTTTAATTTCATTCGGCCCGTCTTTCACGCTTGCTTTTTTTGGTGAATATTACAGCTTTGTGAGACATCAAGCGGCTGTGCGCTGTGATGTAGGAACTCGGAACACATTTTCGGATCCGCTGCCATTTATTTATTTATTTATTTTATGCTAACAGTTGACGGAAATCAAGTAGACAGATGGCTCTTGCATGAGTCTCGGCCTGAATGCCCAGTCTTCAAATCTGTCACTGGAGAAGACACGGCCAAAAGAGGTCTCCCGATGAGCCTGCCTTGTTACTTCTTATCCACTCTTGAGAAACTGCCAGTCAAGTACTTATTTTGGTCCCTCACACACACTGCCTTGATTGCTGAAACCCATAAAGCCTGTGGTGTGAATATTCCTGTATAATTCCTGCATGTACTTACTGTCTGTACCCTTCTCCGGTTTCATGCGTGATCTTACACGGTCTATAAAAACACATTAAATACGATTATATTAAAATATCCTGCTGTGCTTAGTGATTATCGTGCCGCCACGCTGCGTCACAAGGGGACGTTATTGGCGCGATTACCATGACATTTAACAGAAGAACATTTTCAGCAAGCTTAAACACGAGAGATAAAGGTTTCAGCGATGTTCAGTGTCATAGTGATCAGACACAGAATGAGTGTGGACTCGGAGACTCGGCTCAGCCGGGTGTGGACGGTGGTAACAGCATTTAAATTGAAGGTTTAGAAGCTGATCTGTTTGATCTGTTACAGTGTACAGATGATGAAGATAGAGAGCTGGACTTGTCAAAAAAATATTCTAATCAACCTTATCTAGCGTGTGTTTTAAGAACTTTTTGCTTTTATTCATCCAAGACTGAAGATTTTTCATCGGCTTTTGAGGTGTATTTCATTTGATTTTATTAGGTTAAGAGTGCTACATTTGAAATCAACTGAAACAAAGAATCCACCCGTGATGTGTCTGCTCAGAGACGGGTTCTGAGTTCCCGACAGACTAATTTCAGGACTAAACTGCGAAGTATTATATTGTGAAATAAGTCTGAACTCTAAATTATGGCATTTTCAGTCTCTGTGCATAGTTTCGAGTTGCAAAGTGAGAATATATATGGATGACTGCATATTTGTATTTTTCTTAGCAAGATTCAAGCCGACTGTGTTGAGTCAAGTTTAACAAGTAAATATGTCTGTAATAAAGGGCGCACAATGGTTTAGTGGTGAGCATGATTGTGGCATACTTCTGGGGTTGGGTACCTGGGATGCGGAGTTGTTGTTGTTTCTGTGCTTTAGAAAAAAGGGGTCTCCGATTAGACCAGGCACACATTGCATAGTATTGTTGGTTGGTTAATGTCAGAGATTTTGACCAGTTTCATAAGACAGGGGAACAAACGTACGCAGGCAGCTGCAGTTTGCGAACTCGTGAGATTTATCAAAAGTGAACAAGATCATCAAACATGCAGAAAGTCATGTTGAAGAGCACAAGAAAGAATTGGTTAAAAAAGGTGGCCTCCTCTGTGGTATGGAACTGGTTTGGGTTCAAGATCTCCGATATCGATTCTGGCTTTCTTCCCAAATCCAAAGTCATGCGTTGTAAACTTTAAAGGCCTTTCGAATTTGTTTTTGATGTGCGAGTGTGTGAATGTGCCCTGTGAATGCGAATGTGCCCGTTTTGGTTGTCCCGCGATTTGGATGTTCCCCGGGATGTGATCTATGCCCTCAACGGATATGTCCTTACATTGATTGATTTGAACTCAAATACAAATATTTATTTTGATTCTGTGGGCAGTAATGTTGAATCAATGTCACTTTCTTCCTGAGGTCAAAGACCTTCCTGATGCTCCAAGTAGAAAATTGTGGAAAAAAGTGTTTTCTTTGGTTTGGTGGCCAGAAATTCATAACAGTTTCGGCTGTTGAGCACTGTAAGCATTTAGTCGATTGGCATGGTGAAAAGCGAACAGCATGTCACGTCAACTTTAAACTAAAAAACTGAATTTTTAATTTTCCAAAAACAGAATCTAGGATGTCATTAAATATTACAAATTAATTGTAAAGATGAAAGTCATTGAGGGTGGATTTTGGCTTTAATGGGCTGACATAATCCCTGAGTGCCGAGTTGTGTGATTGAGAAACTTGAGCCTCTCATTGGGAGCCCACTCACTCCCACTTACTGTCAATTCTGTACATGTAATGGCAAGATTGAAGTGAGCCTTTATTACTTTAGAGCTTTTTGCTGCTGTGTCATGGCCATTTTATACATGCTGACTTTCAGTAGCACAAAGCTGATTATGGGATTGCAGTCATGGTCCTTTGCAAGTGTTGTGAAAGCTAGACGACATGGAGGAAGCTCTGACAAGGTTTCTCACCAGCTAATTAAGACGATCTTCAGAGTGCGGCATTTGGAAACAAACAGCCGTAAAGCCTTCGATCTTGAATGTTGTTCAATTCTGTGCAGATGGCGAGCCAGTCCCGCCGCCCCCCTCCCCCCTCCCCCGACACATTCAGCGAGGCGCTTTGGACAAACAACAAACAATTTCTTTGAGGAAAGCCGTGCCTATTTGGCTCTTGTTTAAACTTCGACGCAGACCTGGGGATGTAGCAGCAAGCTGTCCCCAATGAAAATCCTTGACCACAGATGGTGTAGTTTTCCAATGGGCTGATCGGAGGAGCTTTTTTCAGTTTATCGACAGAAGGTTGCTGCTTGTTTTTTTTTGGGGGGGGGGAAGAATATGTACATAGGGATGAAGGAATCCATCCATAAATAATGAACAGATTTCATTCCTTCCTGTTATCAGCTGACGTTTATTGAGACCTTCGCGATATGAAGTGTGACTGTAGAGCTCAAAGACGCCTGACTGATCATTTTGTAAAGCTTGGCTAAGTAAATGGCTTTTCTGGGGAAGTCAAACCGGTGACTCCAAGCTTTTTAAGGCAAACCAGGAGAAACCTGCAAGCTCAAACAGATTTAATTGGATTGAGCTTCTAATACATAATGATAAGGCGTTACTCATTGCTCAGGGTCTTCCCTGGCTCTCCATTATCACAAATAGCATGTAACAGCACTGTGTTTTGGCTTTTAATAGTGTTCTATCGATTCATTCATTGACAAGTTTGATTTGTTATCCTCTGGAAGACTATTACACTGTTACAAGGACACAAAACTTGGTACATTTACATGTGACAGAGTAATCCATTGGTCTATCACATTCTATCAGTGCAATCCAATTGATGAAAAGTCTTCATGTACACATCTCATTTGATCCAGAAACTATTTTTTCATTTGAATTGAAAATTGTACATCTTAAAACATGGCATCCGGTGGAAAAAACTGATCATTGGAGGAAGTAGAATATTTGTTAAACATATTTAAAGACAAAAATATTGATATGACTAGGAAGAAGAATATATATATATATATATATATATATATATATATATATATATATATATAAC
>JAAIIK010000041.1:6331129-6346471 GCA_014706435.1 Silurus glanis | reverse complement strand
CCCTTTATAACGTCCCTATTCTCTTTCACTCTCGGTCTAATCTACCAGCTACGACCATAGATCCCCCGGACTTCTTACTGCTCTGGTTCCCCATGCTTTCATGCTCCTAGCTACGCTTCACTGGAAGCACTCAGTTAAGTGTACCATTTGCTCCAGTGACTTCTCAAGCTCTCCTGTGTGTGTATGTTTATATAATAAGATAACATAAAGACATTCCACTTTACTTCCTGTTTCTGATGCCTGGTCTATCCGTGACGGTATCTGCCACCTGACACTGCTTAATTCTCTTTAACAGCAGCTTTGACTATATGTGAAGTTTTCTGTCAAGAGATGTTCTTTTATCATTTTTAAAGGGTGTTTCTAGTATTTCTACTTTGTACCAGTCAGGGTTATGGGGAGGGCTTTTGCGTTTTCTTGATAACTAGTTTAAGAACTTATTTAATATTGTTAGAATTGGCAGATTGCGTTGTAGATGAGGAAAGAAATACTGAGAAAAACATCAGTAACCAGTGATAAATACCTCTTTTTATTCCTTATTTTTCATGAAACCAGTAAAGATCCAAGCAACATTACCAGTTGATATTGTTATTTATTTGTACCGAAGATACAAACCAGGAAAGAAAGTAGGTATAATAGATTATTTTTGAGCATTTGTTATGAGCGGGTATATAAGCCCATCTTTTTTAAGATTACACTGACTACCAAACTGCACTCATCTTATACAGCAGTATCATTTCTTTTGGCACTGTGATAAGTGTGTATTCATGGTTCTTCTTTTATCCATTGATTTGCAACTATTTAATTTTTTTTGGCAGCTATCAAAGCAGGTCATGAGCTGGTCAGTGGAGCAGCGTTAAGAGGAGCGATAAGAGGATCATCGGAAAGTGTCTGCTCTTGTAATCATTTCTGGCCTTCATTAGTTTTTAATCGCTGTTTCTGTTCAATCTAATGGGTCGAAATCCGCCGGTGTCAGGGTGAAAAGTACATCCTGCAGTTTCAGCACATACACCGATGCCGGCTCGGCTGGTTGTCAGGGGCGACGTGAAGACCACCTGTCGCGGATCGGAGGGTCACAGCATCCTCTCCTACCGATCGCTCGTCGAATGCATTCATGTTCTACAACCTGTGTATAAATAAATGTAAAAGGCGAAATCTTTTCCCGGGGCCTCTGCACAGTGAGCGGCTTTCTATTTTGTCTTTGAGAACACAGAAGCGAGGGGGACAAAACGGACATTTTCAAGATCAAACGGAAATACTGATGATTCTTGCATCAGAAAGCAAGGGTTTGTTTTAGAGGGTGTCATCATGACCACTCCAGGTTTCCTGGCTTTGTGTGGGTCTGTGTGACTGCACAATTAATCATATCTGTGATCACTGAGCAGATACTTTTCAACATTGGGTTATCTTAGCAGAAGTGGACAAATTATTAATTGATTGTGTATTGTGTCTAACCCATGCTAAATGAAGGCATTGGATTTTTGATTTGAGACTCATTTTTTCCCCCCTAGCTACATATTGAAATAACATTTTAGTTTTCTTAGTCATTGTGTATTTTGAGGAAAACAATGTCCTTTAAACATACAAGATTTTTTTATCTGCGTTTTTGAACATCCCATTCCCCATTTAGTAACCATTTGCTGTTATAATAAAGATGTTCTACTTGATTTTGGAGTGTGGTTGTGGAGATTTGTGCTAATTCATCCATAAGGACATTAGTAAAGGCAGGTACTGATGTAGGTGAGGTGAGGAGGCCTGGGGTGCAGTCAGGGTTCCAATTCATCCCAAAGGTTTTCAGTAGGGTTGAGGTTAGAGTTCTATAGCAGGCCACTCAAGATCCTCCACTCCCAGCCATGTAAACCTTAACTTCATGCAGCTGGCTTTGTGTACAGGGGCATTGTCATGCTGGAACAGGTTTGCGTCTCCTAGTTCAAGTGAAAGGATATTTTTTTGCTACTACATCCAAAGCCACCCTATACAGTTGGCTTCCATCTTTGGGGTAAAAGTTTGGCGAAGAATTACACATGGCTGGAAATGTCAGGTTGAACTAATACTTTTGCTTATGTAATGGATCTACATATTACATACAATTGTTTGTTTTGTAAAACTGTGAAGGTCATGGCACAGTGTTTGTGGCTTTGGACTGTGGATCTGAAGGGTGATTGCTGTGAAAGAGACGGATATAGAGGACAGGGGGTATGGAGACGAATGATCCGCTGTGGCGACCCCTAATGGGAGAAGCTGAAAGAAGAAGAAGAAGAAGAAGAAGATTTCATGTCTGTACCACATTAAAATGGGAGATATTGGCTCATACGCAAGTGCAAACCTACAGAGAAATATAGAAAAAGCCAGATTTCCAGATTTGTGGTTTACACTGAGAATTTATGATTACGATTGCAAATTTAGTCTCCTCAATGTTTGTCATATCAAAGCTGCTAAAGCTGGAATGTCAGTTTGACATTAGTATTACCGTATTTTCCGGACTATAAGCCGCTACTTTTTTCCCACGTTTTGAACCCCGCGGCTTAAACAACGAAGCGGCTAATTTATGGATTTTTCCTGGGTTTTTCCCGGTATCACAAGCTTCAAGCCAAAAAACTGAGCACCAAAACATTAGACCAATGAAATTTCCGAACGGAAACGAAAAAACGCACCTCACCTGTGTTCTGAGCTGCACGGCATCGGGAGAAAAAACTTCCACCAATGGAGATTTTTAAACGCACGACGATGCCAAAAGATAAACTCCCAAGAGAAATAGTTGTGAAAGGAAGGAGGAAGACAGTGAACAATGACTTTCTTGGTAGGCTGCTGTTTAGATACAAGCCGTTGTAACGCGTTGAGTCAGGGTGAAGGGAGAGCTCGCTAACTCCAGTTGCAACAGAAATCATATAAGCACAGACAGGTTTCCAAAACTCGTGCTTTTTCATTATTCTTGGCAACAGCGTTACGGGTTAGTCAAAGAAATTTAGAAATGAGCATCAGAAAATAATAAGGACATATTCCTCGGTCTTGCACACATGCAGTAATAGCGGAAAAATGCGGCGGCAGGCTATTCCCAAAATGCCGCTCTGCTCTTAAAGGAGCCACAACATATTTCACCCGTTACACCGTGTAGCAGTCACTGTCTTTCGTTAAAGCCTGTGTAAAGTTAATTAGTTTCAGTGTAGACACCTGCGGCTTATAGACAGGTGTGGCTTATTTATGTTCAAAATAAAAATCTTTGTCAAATTCAGTGGGTGCGGCTTATATATGGGTGCGCTTTATAGTCCGGAAATTACGGTGTACTCTTTAGGAAGGAGCCATTGAGAAATGTATTTGAAAAGGAAATGTTGTTCTTCCTCAGATTTTCCTGACATCCAGACACTATTTGAAGATGGCTATTTGGCTGTGTGTGAACATGTTTTATGGAAAGCCTGTTGGGTTTTGTATAAAACAGTAATTACTCGCTGAACCTTCCTCGGGTCCAGAACTGACCCTTGATGTAACAGCGAAATGAAAGAGCAATCGCGCAGATGGCAGAACAACGCCGAATGAACTCTGGTGACCTCCCGTGCAACTCGAAGACCCTCCGCATACTCGTTTTGAAATATGAAGCGCTCGAGGATCTGTTAAACAGAAAAGGCGCTCTAAATGCTCAGGCTGTCTTAGATAACCTTGAAAGTAAATAAAAAAGAGAGATATTGGAGAGGAAATACTTGGCGTGCTCCAAATCCGCCTAATTGAGAGCGTCTCCCCTGCCATTTGTGTTGAGAAGTTTGAACATTGTGTGTTTTAAAGCTCCTTCTCTGCTTAGTCATTAAGGCCATCTGCTTTTTTTTTCTATCTGTAGGCGGCCAGGAGGAAATCTGGTCAGCGATGATAGACGGTGTGTGAGCTTTACTTCTTTTTTCGTTGCATTTGCGTCATTCGATTTCAGTTACCTTGTATACTCTTTTGCACATGGATGTTTAGCATGCGTGGTTGAACAGTAATCCTCAACGAGAAGCCTCTGAAGAGGTTTGAAGGTGGGATGATGATTTTACATAATCACCCATCTCTCTCTCACTCTCTCTCACACTCTCTCTCTTTCTATCTCTTTCTGTCTTTGTATTGGTTTAAAGAGCTCTATTGATTATTTTTTTTATCTGGTGAACAATGGCTTGTCCAGCTGTCCAGCCCTGCTTTGATTCTGCAGCTTTGATTTAAATATCATCCATAATTACAAACAAAGGAGATCTTCACAATAAGACAATTGGTTTTGCTTTTCGAGGAAGCTAAGTGGAGACAGACCGAGCCGAGCTAATTGATCATTTTGCCGTAGTCACAAAACTATAAATGTTGGGCCACTTCTACACTTTATTTAAATGAAGTTTGTTTCGATGAGCCCTTAAAGGCTTAAGGGATTGCATCAGCATCATGGTTTGTCTTCAGTAAGTTTCGATTTATCATTTTCGAATATATTATTTATCAGTATTGTAGTAGTTTTGTGTGTAAATGTTTTTGTGGGTGAAAATGCCCATCAAATTTACAGAAAAGTTTTGCTAATGCTGATTGTCTTTGCATGCAAATTTTTTATTAAGTTCCAATGACCTGTCAATCATTTAGACATTTTGTGACACCCACAATAATATTGAAAAGGCGAATAATGAAAGAGCGTCTCCTACAGGCAGCCAGTGCGCTCTTATGCAACATGTACACCTTGTTGCTATTTGGTAGTCACCGTACTACTAAGTTATCCAGAAGGCATTCCTAATACTTTTCTCAGCAGGTGATGCAACTTAAAGGAGTTGGACCATGTGCACTGTACTGCCTTCACTCTCATGGGTATTTGATCGTTATTGCTTAAAGCTAAACTATTTTCAAATTTGTCAGAGTTTTACATGACCATGTCGAGTTACTAGCCCTTACTAGCGGTTATTGATAGCTCTGATCGAAAATAAACGGCCTCCATGCTCTATTTCGCATCTTTGAGTTGCTGTATTTGTGTGTAGCTTTACAGTAATGCAGCTCAGCCACTGCAGTGTGTCAGCTCACTTTGTCCTACTTGCGTCTCATTTGTCTTACTCTGTGGATTGTGTTGGTAGTGTTAAATAAAATATATTGTGCATTTAGTTTAAATAAATAAAGATTAAAATCATTTATTTAAAATTGCAATAACTCATGTAAAATCAGTATAAATCAAGGTTCAAACTAATTGGAAGCTCTTACATAATATGATTTTTTTAGATGTTTTTTTCCCCCAAACTAACTGGATTGTTATGAATATCAATTTTGTTTACATATTTTTGTTGTATCTTGCAAACAGTTTAAGTCTGATTAAAATTGTGCTTAAAATAGATATGACAAGGTAGACTCCTAGATTTAAGTTATATAGATTAGTGTTCAAGTCAGGTTTGTTTCCACTCGCTTTCTCTTTTTCTTAGCTGTCTAAATATTAGATTTTACTGAGTATTTGAGTTGAGTTCAGATTTCAGGATGACATGCTAGCCAGAAATGTTAAGCCCCATAACTACTCAGTGAGCATTCTACTGTAGTTAATGATAATGATGAATTAAAAAGTAAATGTTAATAAATAATACTAAAGCTCTTAAGAATGATCACTGAGACATTAAAATCACACATGCGATTTGTGAAGCGAGTGTGAGAAATGTAAGCTAACAAACTAGTAGTTGACTAGCTTCCTAGCTGTTTTTGAATGGCAGAGTTGACTAGCTCTCTAGGTGTTTTGGACGGTAGAGAAGCATGAAGAAAGTCATCTATAGTTCAAATAAAATATCTATAGTTACAAATCAAAACTTAATATTTTAAAATTGAAAATGCCTCAATTTCAGTTGAATTGAATCTGGCTTAAACTGATATAACATCTTTTGCTATGTTTAGTCAGTTAGCTCCTTAGCAGTCTATTACATCGCGAGCAATTACGATTCACCTGTTCTTAACGGGAAATGCATAAAACAATAAGTGAAAAATGTGTGTGTGTGTGTGTGTGTGTGTGTGTGTCTAAGACGAGGAGACACACACACACACACACAGAGCAGCAAATGCACCCCATCTCGTCTATAGCACTTAATCTTAATTATCTCAGCCCACAAGGAAAGGTTCTTTCAGGCACTTTTTTCCAATTACTCAGCAGTGTGGATAAGTGCTTCAGCCTGGCTGTGGCAGGATTCTCAGTGACAGGAGTCTGAGCAGTTACACAACAAACCTACGCCTGTTTCCTGAGCACAAGGAATGTCATCTTCATAAGAGCACTGGGTTAGGATTTCTCTCTTTGATATCACCAGAGTGGAAGAGGTAGAAAGAAGGAAGGAAGGAAGGAGGCAGACTGCAAAGTGTTCACTGAGAGAAAAATACATTTAAAGGGAATACCTCAGGGCTTTTTAAAGCTAAACTCCCTACAGTGTTTGCGATTACCAACAAGAATTTCATCATTGTTCCCTGTGTAGTGGGAGAAAAAAAAATCTTCAAAATACAAAGCATTTCAAACTGACGATATAGTAGAAAATGATTTTTGAATAAATAAAAAAAAAAATACAGACTTGGATGTTATTTTAAAAATGACAGAAGTGAAAAGTGTTTGTCAAAAATATGCCCATTGTATGCAAATGATTTATTAAAGAGTCTTTTCAGAAACTTAATTTTATTGCATTTTCTCTTAGAGAAAGGCAAACATTTGAAAATTCCTGTTTGCAGTTTGCACTTGAGTGCAGTTATTTGCTGTTTAGGGCTTGCCTTTGTACAAAAATGAACGAATGCACAGTAAATGTTAAACGACTACAGCAGTTCGCATTACAATTCCTTCAGATTTCTTTTACAAACCAGTTTAATGTTCACGTGGTGTGAAAATGTGGTAAAAAAAAAATTGACATCTTGAATAGTTTGTTTTATTATCACTAAAAATATATATATTTTTTACTTTTATGTATTTAATTATTTTTTTTTTGTCCAAAAAAATGCAAAGCCATCTTAATTTTTTTGTAAAAAATGTTTTGTGGCGTCTGTAATAAACAGTGATGGAACTATTTTTAACTCTATTACTTTACTTAAATGCATTTGTACCTCCAACTCTCCAGGCTCTTCTCAACCTGCACCCTACTGTCACCACAAATCACAATATCAGATTTCATAACATATTAACAAACACTAAACATACAATAAACAAACTGAAGCTGTAAAATGAGTCTTGAAAGCCCTGCGATCATGTGAAATACACATTTCTTAGTTTTATTTGTCCGATTCTTTCCCTCTGCCTGTCTATTTTACTATTTATGGCCAGTCTTTTGTTTTTTTCGGTAGCTACAGTATACTAGCTCGGCTGTAAGTGATAATTCATTCTAATGTACACCTCTGTCCAACTGTGAAGGTCCTATACAAGCTGTGTGAGGGTTTCCAGCTCTGGCAATTTCATATAAATGAAGCAAACTACCACTAGATATCATGGCAGTACAATGTTGTGTAGAAATGACACCATTGTTCCATTATGCAAATGTAATATAACACGATTGTGCAGACTGAAAGGTGACTGGATGATACGTACATACGTGATGAATGTATTCTAAATAAAAGGTAGTGAAATAGCCGTGTCAGTCTGTGTGCAAAAGTAGATTTTTTTTTAAACGCATTTTTGTTAGTTCATTACATGCTACAGTGATTTTTTTCCTCACATTGTTGCTGCCAGACTGTAAAAAAAAATCTTGATTATGTTTTCTCTCTCTCTACTCACCCTCTCCTCACTCTTCCTCGTCCCGAGTAGTGAGGTGTTCGACATAACTGCATGCAATTATTCTAATTATGACAAAATAATGTGCCTCTATGACTATAATATGTAATGGACTAATTAGACATATAATTTATTATGGTACTGTGATGTCAAAGATATAAAGTTATGTTCTAGCATCTAAGTCTACTTCTGTCACCATTCATCGCTGCTTCTGTTCTATTTATTTAGGTTTATTTTCTCCTCCCCTAACTGTAAAATAATTTTTTTCAACATTAAGGCATTTCCTTTTCAATTATTTGAAGTTATTATTCTTGTTCTTGTGCCGAAATAACAGGTGGATTATCACTTACGCATACTTGTATCACTTTATTTCACTTTAGGTGCTGAACTTGAGGGCGGGCTTTTAATAAAACCCCTCCCACAAACTCTTTCCTTTCTGCCTCTGAGCCCCTCCCAGAGCCCTGTCTCCATGGCGATGAGCAGCGACCCTGGCTACGCAGGGCCAGAGCTGGACCCCGATTCCTCCGAATCCTCCACGTCCCCAACCCCACTTTCAGCCAAGATGTCCGCCATCACACTAACAGACCCCTCCACCAACGGGCTGAGAAATGGGGCAGGGCACAAGAGGGCTCCACCCCAACGGCCACACCTCTCCGGCAGGAAGATGTCACTTCAGGAGAGGGGGACGTACCTGTCGGCAGGAGGCGCATCCGAGCGCATCTCTCACATTTCACCACGCGCTGCACGAAGGCCAACCATCGAGTCCAAGCGGGTGTCTATTTCAGACTCACAGGTGAGTTTCCACTACCGAGACTGGGTCCATTTAATCATTTAGCATGGAGAGGTATGGAGATTCGACTGAAATGTCCCACAGTTGATTATGTGAGAATATATGGCTTCATATTGCATTGCTCTATTTCCTTTTTCAAATTGTTATAATGCCAAATGTTTTATTAAAATCAGTTAATTTTAGTAGCTTTTTAGTAGCTTTAAGAAACATTTTAGATTATATATATATATATATATATATATATATACAGATTTCCGTGTTCAAATCCCTGATATTATTACATGGACCAATCTTTGAAAATTCATTGTATAAGTAAATATGAACAATTTATTTATATTAAACAGATAATTAGGTCATAGATAAAAAAATTTTTTTAAAAACTCAACACAAAATGATGTACAGCTTTTTCTATTTTTAAACAAAATCCCTTTCTATCGCACCATATTGCATCACCATCTCTCACTCTGTCTTCATCTCTTGCTCTCTCTGTCTCTATCTGTTTGCCGGTCTCTCCATGTCCCTATCTGTCACTCACTTCAGCTGTCTTGCGTTTTTTTCTTTTTGCTTGCTATTTTCTCTGTTGGTCTGTCTGTTGTTTTATCTGTCTCTCTTGCTGTCTGTCTGTCACTTTATCTCTCTCTCTGTCTGCACTGTGGAAGTATGACCATAGGTTTGGTTTGCTTCTTTGTTACTGTTGTTTCTGTGTAATTCTCCATATTTCTGTTTGTTTTAAATACCATTTTTTTCTACAATTTGCTCACTTTCCCAAACAAGATGTGAAAGAGATTGACATGCGACGATGAGTGTGTCCATGAATCCACACGTCTCATGTTTCTTGCCTCACATGAGTTTTTATTTGCAAAGGGATCAGCGTGTTGTTTAATGGTCCAATTGGTTGAGCAAAAAGGTCTCTGTGTTAACGAATCATTTAATAAAGAGTTTATTTTATAAGTGACATTTTAGAATACAAAAGCAGTGTATCTGCATATCTTAGGCATTACTGTGTATTCAGATAAATTATATATTGGTGTTTTTTTTTTTTACCATATTAGGTGAAATAGAAAAAGTTGCTTTGAGGTTTGTTTTGTGTATCATTTGCGTTCAAATTCGCCTTATCGAAGACCGACGTGGGGAAAAAAAACAATAGACAAAAGCAGCACTTTGACTACATCTAGTTCGAGAAACAACGTGAATCATTTTGAAAGCTGGAACTAAAAAGCTGTTAATTTTGTCTGTTAAGAGCTTCACCTAACAGAGCAGCCTGTTTATCATCTGTGGGAGGCCATTAAATCTGAGTGAACAACACTGACACATCAATGTATGAAAGATTTCTTTGCAAGTTTTCCCCTAAGACTTCATTATTTGAGGAAAAAAAATCAAAAGAAGAAGAAAAAAAAAAGAAGCAAGTTCAAAATCCATATTAACTAATGGTTTCTTTGTAATTTTTTATTCATTGCTACACAGTACATTAAAAATACATTTTACACCCATTTACACTTTTCTTTCATTTTTTTTTCCGATTTTAATATTTTATTTCTGAATGCAGTTAAATTAATATCTGTCAGTGCAGTACCCAGTGAATGTGAAACTCAGTGGAAATACTTTTGTGAAACTCAATTGCAATGGATTCTTTGGTTATTTTCACATAAGTTTCTTTGATGAATTTCAGGATTTTTCTGCTCGTCTTGGATTTGTCTGTTTTGACAACTAGCATTCGTATCTGCTTAATCTGACCCCAATCTGTCTTTCTTGTGAACTCGTCTGTTCGCTGGAACAAGCCCTGAGCACGCTTCGGCGTCAATTTTGCATGCATCAGAAACTACCGAAAAACATCTTATTTGTGAGAATAGAAGTAACAAACAAGCGCTGTTACAGATTTTAAAATCAGTTTTTCAGCTGTATGTGAGGCTGAAAGGTGAAAAAGACCTTTTTTTTTTTTCCCTTCCACATGATGTTTATAGCTACTCTAGAACAAGACACAATTGGCAGCATGGCTGCTATTTTTATTTAAGGCCCTTTTAAAAAAATGATCAGCATTATTATTGCTTATTAAGACTTATGATTTTAAATTATATTATTGTTAGGACTTTTTACTTCTCGCTTTTTAAGGCTTTTTTTATTTTCATTGTGCATTGTAGCCACGTGCGTTTGTTGCTGTTGTGGAAAGGATTGGAATTCTAATCGGGTTCCACAGATTTTTTCCAATGTTGATTCTCATCACCAGTTTCTTCATGCTTCTTTTAAATATAGTCACTGCTCTTCCTGAACAATGAAAAACAACACATGAATTGTGATTTGATACACACTACATATACATGTACATTTATGGCATTTAGCAGATTCTCTTATTCAGAGCGACTTCTCACCTATACAACTGAGTAATTCAGTGTAAAAGGGCGTTGCTCAAGGGCCCACTCACAACCTTCTGATCAGAAGTCCAACATCTTAACCATTGAGCTACCACCTTGCCAAACTATATGGACAGGTTTGGGGACACCTGAACATAAGATTGAATGCGCTTTTTTCCAAACATCCTATTCCACATTTAGTCCCCATTTGCTTTTATAATACCCTCCACTCTTCTGCAAAAGACATTCCACTAGATTTTGGAGCTCTATCACTGACCACTCAAGATCTTCTGCTCCAACCCATGTAAATCACATGTTCATTTAGATCAATTTGTGTACAGCAGCATTGTCATCCTGGAACAGGTCTGGGTCTCAGTTCAAGAATAGAAAAATCTCATGCTACCACATCCAAAGACATCTTATACAATTGTGTGCCTCCAAATTAGTGGTAACAGTTTGCCAAATAATCACATACAACTGGACAAGTCAAATGTCCCAATACTTTTGTCCATATACTGTATGTGTAGTAATGCAGTACCATGGGTTTACATGGTTTGCAGTGGAAGATCTTGTGGTCTGCTATAGAGCTCTGACCCTAACCTTATTGCACACGTTTGGGATGTATTGTAACGCAGACTGCACCCCAGGTCTCCTCACCCTGCATCAGTACCTGACTTTACCTGCTGAATGAGCACAAATCTTCACAAGCACATTTAAAACCTAGTAGAACATCTTCCCAGAAAAGTGGAGATTATTAAACAGCAAATATGGACTAAATGCAGAATGGGATGTTTAAAAAGCACATACGAATCTTGGTCAGGTGTCAACAAACTTCTATTATTAAACATGAAGACAGAAATGAAGTACAATTTAGAATAAATTCATTGAAACATCTACTGTAATTACAGTATGATTGTTTAGGTGGTGTGCATTATTTTATATAACAGTCCTGGAAGCTCCAGATGTGAACATGTACACTGACAGGTTAATAATGATCGGCTTGACCCGATTTGTTACAGTTTCTATAGTAACAGCTTGTACATAGGAATAGTACAGTGGACTCTTCAGTCTTTACCGTTTGAAGGATAAGATGACCAAGTACTCATCTTCTACAATTACAGTTTATTAAGAAGGTTCTCCAAATAAGATATTCTCTCCTCCATTGTCCTCCATGCTAAACAATCATCGGGTGGATATAAAGGCACAATACCACAAATGCCAAATCTGACATTCCTGTGACTTTATTCATGCTCTCATGTTGATGTGTAGATATGTAGATATGATCAACCTCAAATTGCATAGGGGTTTCTTTAAAGTATTTCGACACACAAAACCTTTCAGCACCGTTTATTATATATCAATGTTGTGATGAAATACATAACGTTACGCCTTTTCAATTAGATTCGATTGAAACATTTCGTTTCCTCATTAGAAATTTCCCCATTTTGGTTCAGCGCTGTCCATCATGTATCATGAAAATGTCTTCATCTCTGTGTATTGTGTGTGTGTGTGTGTGTGTGTGTGTGTTTGCCTTTAACTATTCCCTTCTATATTTGGCTATAATGAGAAATAGATGAGAAGACAGATAGGGGTGTGTGTGTGTGTGTGTGCGCGTGTGCGCGCGTGCGTGTAACTAGCTCAGCACTTTCGTGTCTTGAATAAGAATTAGTCAATAGACGGATGGGCAGTTTTACTTCTGACTGGTGCAGCTGATAGACTTTGCCAGTGTTTTATTGCTGTGTGTGTGTATGTGTGTGTGTGTTGGGGGAGGTAGCTTTACTGCAGTGCTGGTCTCACTGAGCATGTGCTAGCGTTGTTATAGCTCTGTCTGGCCGTCTGGTTCTTCAGCAGTGAATATAAAATACCTTTTCTCTGCTCAACTTCATGATTGTGTGTCTGCAACTTTAGCTCATAATCCACAAGATAAATTATTTATTCATGTGTTAGGCCGTGTGTGTGTGTGCGTGTGTAGGTTTGGGTGTAGTGTAGTGTAGTGTCTGCTGAGTAACTCAAGAGGTTTCTTTCAGTGTAGTTTCCTCTCTCCCTTTTTCATTTTATTATTTTTTTAGAAACTGAGGCGTATTTATGTTTTAAATACTGAACCTGTCAGGGAAAAGAGTCGCACAAAACCTTACTACAGTTAACAGTCTTATTTAAAAAATGAATGACTCCGGTAAAGTTTCAGAACATGCAGTGTTGCTAGTGAAATCAATAGCAAATAAAATGCCTCAGAAACTACCTCATGTATAAATATATGGATCGTGTTCCACAGTAGACTAAACATTCTGAATAAACATTCTGGCATTAGCATGAGTGTTTAGTTCACACTAAGTGTTTGCATTGCACACGCCATTGAAAGGTGTCGTGTCTCACAGGAAACGATCAAGCGTTAAAAACCATTGAATCATAAACCTTAATGTTTTACAATCATTTGTGTGTATAAAGCCCAAGTAATGCACTGTATAAGAGTCTTAAGCCTTGTGTTAGTTACATTTACATGTTTTTCTTAGTCCGATTTCAAACACAAGCACTTACCTGTCAACCTAAAATAGCAGGGACAAAAAAAAACACGGGACTGAAGAAGAAAAAAAAGAAAGAAAGAAGTTTTTTGTTTGCTGTCAAACAGGAAGTACTATGAGTTTAAGGAAAAAGAAATATATTTTATATAGTATCTTGCTGCATGAATAGTAGTTGTAATTATCACATTAATCTGTGCCCATTTGCTTCAATTTGAACATTACAGTTCTGATTATTTAGCCGCTTATGAAACAGCACTGCATCCAGCACTTCACACTTTTTATAAAGAAACCGCAGTTCATTTTGTTAACAATTTAATCCAAAAATTTGGCTGATGAAGATCACTGTGTAATGTGTGCAGTTCACAATTTATTAAAGTAATAAAATAATGCATTTGTTAAATTGATGCGCTCTTCTGTACCCACATGTTGAAGGACAAGCTGACTAAGCACTCATGATTAAACTGCTCCTTAGATATCTCTGTGGAAAAACCTGCATGGGCTTTAAAAGGAAAAGACTAAATTATTTTCTTATAATATAATTTTGGCTTTGATTTAAAATTCTGCATGGAATATTGTGTTCATGTACTGCTTATGTACCTTGTTTGGGCCGGCATTGTGCAATGCAGATGTATGCAAGGTCAAGGCTAGAATTACATGTACGTATAACATGACTCATTTTTATACGAAAAAACAGGGATCTTGTCTTGTGTAATTTCACTATTAAATTCTCCCGTCTGAATCTACTGATACTCACTAGTCAGAATTCAATTCTATTCACATTTTTTTAATTCTTAAATTAGAGCCAAATTTGAATAAAGAATAATTATGACTGAATTTTTTTTTTTTTTTTTTTTTTTTTTTTTTTTTTTTTTTTTTTTTTTTACATTTACATTTCTTTCTGAATCATACACAATGCAAAACAATGTGTTTTCCTTAATCTGTATAAAACTATCAAAGTTGATTTAAAAGCATTAATTTTAGGTTTGGTTTCGCCTGGATTTATTATTGTAAACAATGTACAGGTTCACCATTTCCTGAAAAATAAGAACATACATTCTGATTAAATAAACAAAATCTTAGACACAGTAAAAATTATTGAAATTTAATGAGCACCTAAGTTGGCCAAATAGAGCTCCAAAGTTGGAGTTCACTGTGTTTGTCAATGTAGAAGCAGTGTTATTGAATCATGTGTATAATGTGTATTCATTGTCACAGTGCATTGTTGCACCCCTACTCGCTAAGCATATTTATTTCTTTATAGAATAAAGATGTGTGCTTGTATGTGTGTTTTTGTTTCGGTTTTTTTAATAGTATTAAGACTGATTTAAAAGCACTGAGGCATAGAAATCTGTGCGGAGGAACTCAAAAACATTAGAAGTGTTTAAAATCAAATCATCTGACAGAATTGAGCATTTATCCGCTTACGCTGTTTCATCTCTCAGCCCTGATACTGATAGTGGATGCTTGTAGAGGATCCATTTGCATATTGCAGGCTTTTGAAATGTATCAGCATTGCAAATGCAAATATTCAGATGATAAACAAATCCATGTTACTGAAACAGTGCCAGTGTGAGCTTCCATGAGCTTCCTGTTGATTTGAAGATCTGAAGGATTTCTTTATTTACTAGCTGCTAAATTAAAACATGAACACTGAGATGTTTCTCTCTCTCTCTCTCTCTTTCCTCTCTCTCTCTCTCGCTCTGACTTTTTAACTCTGTGAAATGATTGCACAATAAATATAACAGGATTAATAATAATTGAATAATAACAATTGTAACAGCAATCCCCGTTTGCAGAGATGCTTGTGCTATATTGCATATACACATATGTCTAGTATTTTACCAGATTTTGGATAAAAGTTGTGGTTTCTCTTGCATTTTCATATTTCTGTGTAAATCTCATGCTATGCAATGATTTGCTATTATTTTTATCTTAGTAACTTTCTCTCTCTCTCTCTCTCTCTCTCTCTCTCTCTCTCTCTCTCTCTCT
>JAAIIK010000041.1:6307701-6331119 GCA_014706435.1 Silurus glanis | reverse complement strand
TCTCTCTCTCTCTCTCTCTCTCTCTCTCTCTCTCTCTCTCTCTCTCTTTCTTTCTCTCTCTTTTTCAGGACTGTATCCAGCTTAACCAGTACAAACTGAAGAGTGAAATAGGAAAGGTAAGTTTTAAGCAATTATTATCTGATCCAAAGAGTATGGTAACATTTCGTACGCTTATGAAGTGGGATTTTAGTGTCCCTGTCTTAATTTGTTTCTCATAATCTCCAGGATTTATTAAACTCTAAACTGAAAACAATTTCAGTTTTCATTAACATACGATAAGTTTGATACCTAGCTTAACTTGCTTAGCAGACTGTACAGCTGTGAAATGCATTTCTCGACATTAATGGCTCTCATGTAACTCACATGTAACTAACAAGAATGAGCTTTATGCAAAACTACTGAAATTATATTACAATGAAAAGGTAAATTCAATTTTGATCCAAAACCTGACCGTAGTACTAGTTGTAATTCTGTTTGGATTCACTTCAAGATCAAATAATTGAACAAATTGGCTAATAAGTATTTGAAGACATTATTCACTTTCCTCAGCTGACTCCTATCTGCTTGCTTTTCTCTCAAGGGTTCTTATGGAGTGGTCAAACTGGCCTACAATGAGGATGATGAAAAGTATTATGTAAGTTCTTCAGAGGAATTTCCAATCTTATACTGTGTTTATAACAGGGTTTATTGAAATGCTTAATTCTGATTGATTGGCAGGTTTTTGGTTCAAACTGTTGAAATGCTGAAAGCTAGTTCCGGAGACAATCCCCCAAAATCTATGTATTATAAATTCAAACAAATTTGCACTGCTTTATCTCTGTGTAAGTTCTCTGTAACTAGGGGTAGGCAGAATTCTAGATATAATAACCTGTATATAAAATAACTAGTAAAAATGAACCATTTTGCACTGCAAACATTGGTCTTAGCTTTAACTTCTCCATGGTTCTGTGTGTTAGATGCGGAGGTGGTAGTTTAGTGATTAGGGCATTGGATCTGAAGGTCCTGAGTTAGAATCCCAGCCACACCAAGCTGCCATCTCTGGGACCCTAAGCAAGGCCCTAAAGCCCATAGCTGCTCATTTGTATGAGTGAGATAAGTTGCTCTGGATAAGGGCGTCTGCCAAATTCCATAAAATGTAAATGTTCATAATCTTAATGCATTTCGCTTCAGGTGGTTCTCCATACCATGCATTACAATTGTGTAATTCACACCCAGTCATGGATTATCTCTTATTTATACCACTTCTTATATGTGAATATGAAAACGATGGAAAGCTATATTCAAATTCAGATCAAACTCGAATTTTATTTGGTACATACACATTTATACAGGGTATGAAGTAGTGAAATGCATGTTACGACTGTCCAACATGTTAACATATACATAGAAATAGAATATAAAATAAAATCAAAATTATAACAATTAAAAAAGATATAATATATATAAAAGTACCGTAATTTCCGGACTATTAAGCGCACCCAAATATAAGCCGCACCCACTGAATTTTACAAAGATTTTTATTTTGAACATAAATAAGCCGCAGGCATCGTCGTGCGTTTAAAAATCACCATCGGTGAAGTTTTTCTCCCGATGCCGTGCAGCTCAGAACACAGGTGAAGTGCGGTTTTTCATGCCCGGTTGTTTTCAGCGTGACGAATGATTCGCATTTCCTGTAGACAGTCCGAGTGAGCGGCAGGTCAAACGTCAGAGGAACCTCATCCATATTTATGATGTGGTGCGGCCCGATTCAGTGGGAGCGCATCTGATTTAATATAAAGAGTTTCATTGGTTCACCTGAACCCGTTCCGCAATTTCATTGGTCTAATGTTATGGGGTTCAGTTTTTTGGCATGAAGTTTTTGAAACCGGGAAAAACCCCGTAAAAATCCATTAATTAGCCGCTTCGTTGTTTAAGCCGCGGGGTTCAAAGCGTGGGAAAAAAGTAGCGGCTTATAGTCCGGAAAATACGGTATATTAAAAGTCTAAAGTAAACACTATAAAAAAATATATATGTATACATGAATTTGATATAAGAGATGAATGTGAATTGATTGAATACAGTTGTATAATGTCGATTAATTATAACAAATCTCCAATCACAATTTTATTGTAAAGATTGCTTGCCACTTCTTTGTCATTGTTTGGCTGAAGACTGGGTTTAGAACGCAAGTGTGCTGAATGTGACATGGAGTGTTTCAGGATTCTACTGTTCGCGCAGACACTTGAGTGTCCATTTACTGCACTCAGCTTCTGCTGTCAAGAGTGATTGTATAAGTGGAATAATGGGCTTACACCACCCTGCTTTGTGTGCACTCATTTGTGTGTGTGCGTGTGTGCGCACACATGGCCGTACTGAGGCTCTGGATCTGAAATGAGCTTAGGCCTCACTCTTGTCACCTACACAGGCTAGAAGTGGCCTATAAAATGTGACCGATTTGAAATAGGACAGAACAGATAATTGAGCTAGATTTCAGAGAGTGACGGTAGAAAAAAAAGAGATTGTGTTATTAAGAGAGAAAAAAAAATGATAGAATTGTTTAAAAGTGGTGAAAAACGGCAAAGATTGGGTGACACCTTTGTGCAAGTGTTCCAGGGTGGTACACATTATGACAAATGTTCGGAAACCCTGAAGGAGCATAGTGAGCATACTTGTTCACAGTGCAGTTTGTGCACGTTGGGATTTATAAATATAAAGTGTGTCTGGAGGAATAACAAGATTGAGGTCTTGCTCCCGAGCAGCCAGGCCTTACCGATCAATGTGGGCAGCTAGGGACAACATCCGGGAGGATGAGATGCTCCGTGACATGTGGTTATTTTTTGTGTAGGAGCCTGAGTTGTGTGTAAATTATGGCTATGAGGTTGCGATGAAGAATCCAGGCTTAACATGCCCTTATCGTCCATGAAAGTAGTCACTTGTAAGATAATAGGAAAAGGGGATGCTAGCATAAACGATGATGCCATTTTAATAAAAAGATCACTAGATGGAGGCCTATAATAATATTTCTTAATAAAAAATAGTTTGTGGAATTATTGCAATAAACCGTATTATCATTGTTGGATGTCAGATACAATGCATTATCATTATTACAATGGTGTATAATCGTTAATTACTGTATATTGTAGAAGCATGTAAACTTGAATTCTCTGATTAGGATCATGGGATGATGGAAAAGACCTCTGTTTTTTTTAATCTATCATATTCTATCTATATTTTTTTTGCCTTATTGCTACAGAGTGAACTCATGAGTGAAAAAAATCTTCACTGGCAGCATGCTTATGCATTGTATACAAAGGATGCATGTTGATATTATCGAGTTTAATTCTAGAGAATGGCAAAGTCAAATTTGTCACATCTTGTGTTAGCTTAGCGGTTAAGGCATTTGACTTTGGATCAGAAGGTCATGAGTTAAATCCCAGCTTCATCAAGCATGGGGCCCTGATCACGGCCCTTAAACATTCCACTGCTCAATTCTATTGATGAGACAAATGTATCTCTGGATAAGCGCGTCTGCCAAATGACGTAAGAGTATATATATTCATATTGTATCAATAGTTTATCTAGAAAGTCTGTGTAAATGTAATATTTAATTTGATGTAAAACCCGGGCCGCAGCGGTGAGAGCGCCGCATCCTAACCACTAGACCACCAGGGAACCTATTTAATTTGATGTAAATATTGTCTAAACCTTTTGTCACTAAAGCTGACTGCAACACAACTGTGCAAATGGCAATAAAATTGAATCTTAAATGTTAAACAGTTTAACCCGTCGTTGCCAAGCTACAAATGGGTGACAGATACATGACTTAAGTTATATTGCAAAATCAACTTTAATTCACTGATGTGATAAGGTAACTTATAATGATGACCTCTGTTTGTTTCAACTATTAAATACTGTCTAGTTTAGCCAGAGGAGGATGAGGTTCCTTTTTGATTCAGGTTCCTCTTAGTTCCTCATACAATTTTAGGGAGTTTTTTCTTGGCACTGTCACCACTGGCTTGTTTATTAGGGTTAAACTTTATATTTGCAATCTATTTAACTATGTGATGCTGCTTTGGGACATTGTGCTACAGTATAGAAACAAAAGTAAACTAAGTTGATAAGTAATAGCTGAGTGGTTATGGCTTTGAGTTACTAAACGGAAAGTTGGGGGGGGGTCATGCCCCAGTATCGCCAAGCTGCCACTCTTGGGCCCTTGAGCAAGGCTCTTCAGGGGCAGTGTTGCATGGCTGACCCTGATTGCTGGAATATGCAAAGGAAGAATTTCACTGTCCTGTAATGTACATGAGACAAGTAAAAAGCCCCTTTACTCTTTGAATTGAAATTAAGGTGGGTGGACTTTTTGCTACCACAAATTACCTCATTTTGTCCACTTAGAGAGAAAGTCACTGCACATAAATATAGAAATTGCCTCTATTTAATTGCAACATATTACTATCCAAGAGGGAGTGGTCATTTTCCACAAAGCATGTAAATTATGTAAAATCATGTAGATTATCATGTAAAATCATGTAAATGATACACTTTGGCTTTCATGGCCATGAGATCTCAACTGAGTTGAACACCAGTGGGAGATTTTACACCCACGTGTTAGAATTGACCACAACCACCATCACTACCATCACCACTAACATTATTGTTAAGCATTAACTCGGAGATTAATTTTGGAAAAATGGTGTCGATCAAAAGGAGTTTATTGTCTTTCTAGGCATGATAATGCATCAGTATTCATGGCCACTGGCACTTCTTCACATACAGCATTTTCTGAAACAAGATAAATCAATGTATTGATTTATGGGAATGAGGATATTTTTTTAACAATGTTAAAACATCCCCAGAGTCTGCATCCGTCCTTTAAGGGTTAAAACTAGGGCTGTCAATGGATTAAAATATTTAATGGTGATTAATCGCAGGATTGTCATGTGTTAACTCGCAATGACTCGCAACTTAGTCGCACTTTTTTTAATCTGTTCTAAATGTCCTTAAATTAATACTTTTCACGTTTTTAATACTCTAATCAACATGGGCATGTGGATGCTTTATGCAAATGAATGTTTATTAGTTGTGAAACCGTACTCAGCATAGAGCATGAACGACAGTCATGGTGGATTTTTGTGCTTGATTTGAGACTTGGCACATCAGTAAAACAAATGTTTGATGATTAAAAAATCAGAAAAAAGAAAGGACTTTATGAATAAATGTTTTAATTGGACATTTTTATATTTATTAATTAATATTTTTTATAAAAAAAATGGTCAAATGCATTAATAAAATAAGTGCCATCAAAATGTTGTTGTTTTTGTCACTCGTCTATACGTCACACTTTCTAATGTCATTTAATCTTAACAACAAATTATTAGTTTTTTTCTTCAGAGCCATGGTGCAACATGAGATTCCATAGAGTTCACATACACAAGAGCATGAGAAAGACAATATATTTATAGAGTACAATAAAACAGCGATGCGTGGAAAGCTATTGCACAGTGGAGGGTTCAGTGCAGCAGCAAAAAAGGTAGAACGGATGCTAGCTAACACCCACTTTAACAATTTATGTTACAGCTAGGAGCGCTGGAACACAGTGCAAGTAAAGGAACCCACCAGATTTTCCCAAGGACCCTCGACGCACCACCAGCTGACTCTACTATACCAAATTTAGCAACCTATTCATTCATTTTCATACACCATTGCTAAGCAGATTTGCTCTATGCACTGCCTGTCTTTTGAAATCACCAAGTACAGAGCTACGGAGGTAGTAATTACGAGACGCTATTTTTTCCTCCGAGGGTATAATGCACTCGTAATGACTTGACAGCTAATCAAAGTTGGTAGGGTATTCTCTTCTGCGAAATGCACACAGTCAGAACATACAACTAAAGGAAAGGGGGAACCGCTTATTTAACTGTCATGATAGCACAAACCCTTCCACAGACAGAGGATAAATAGAAAAGGTTTTTTATTTCACCAGCGTTTGATTGAAGAACACTTTGTAATGCAAGCTTTAGTACGGAAACTCAAAAGCTAACAAACAGCAGTATTCATAATCTATGCCTTTTGGAAGGATTTTTTTGTAAATATTTAAATTAAGCCATTGGCGCAAAATTGTACCATCATTATATCAATCTAAAAAGCAAACTTGCTTATAAAGACAATAATAAAAGACAATCTAGCTGTACTTTTATTATTATACAAATAAAACTAATTAAATCTTGCTTCGTTTCACATAAATTGTGACTATATTGAGATAAATCGCAATGAATGCTGCTTGTGATTATGGCATTTATTTGTAATCACTGTCAATTTGTAACTGTAATTGTCTTAAAATTTCCATAACAATTCTAAATGAAGCCTTTTTTTTTATTTTATTCAAGTGCTCAAGTACTAAGTTGTGTAACATCACCTGACCTTGTGACTCAATCAAGGTTATGAAATTGAGGCAATGACTCCTCTAAGTCCCTCCGTTTGTGCCATTTCTCCATTTTTTTTTCCCATAATATTATGGTTACATAATGCCTTATGGATATTGAGTCAGCAGAGAAGAAATAATGAGATACTATGAATTGCCCTTGGCGATCTTTCATAGTAATCCACAAATAGTTCCATGTTATATACCAAATATAAAATGGCACCATGGCACAAACCTTTGCCACAAAAGAAGACCAAGTGCATGCTGGTCAGAAGCTACGTAACAGCCAATCAGGGGAGAGTGTAAACACGAGCAAGAGAGATGAGTCCAGGGTTTTACTATGTAGAATTTATGGAATTTAAGCCTATTCATGTGGAGCCATCAGCAGCAGCTAGTGGTTTCTAATGGAAGAGAACTTCATCCAGACCTCCATCTACTGTATACTTGGAGGATGCAGACAAAGGTGGTGGGATTGCTATATCTAAAGCAAATCTCACACTTACTCCAATGTAGATCCAATACAACCTGTTGTTTAGAAACCGTCATACATACTGTAGTCACATGACTCAAAGCTGTTCTGTTGTTATTCTATTCATGCACTGCATAATTGGAAATGAACGAAAAAGCAGAGTGTTTATTAATCTATTTAAAAGTAACAATTTCTAATTCAAAGCGACTTGCTGCATGGTGTTTGAAATGTCCCCCTATTCATTCATTAGACAACCCTAATCTCTCGCACAGGTGCCACAAATTGCTCGGTAATGAACAGAGATGTGTTCCAAAGCGGCCGTCATTGTACGAGTTGCGGTGCTCCCTGTGCACACGGTGCACTACTTCTTTCTACCACAGGAGAATAGACACAGGTGCAGTTATTCTTTAATCAGCTTGTTTCATTTCAATGAGATGCTAATTAGACATTGTTGAAATGTGTGGAACTGATGTTTACAGCTTTGTGCACACGACATGTACAGGGATGCTGTAGTTCTATGCGCTTGATTCTACTAGTGATCTGTTACAGCTATGTCAGATCTCAGGTTTGTTTACTGAAAGTGAACGATCAAAGTGTACAGCTGAGCAGTCAAGGGAGACATGTCCCCTCTCCCCTTAGGCTGCTTTAGGTTAGGCTTGTTTATATATATATAGGAATAATGGAAAGTGGGGTAATGTGTTCCGAACGAACCCAAATATTCATATAAAAATAAACATACTACCAATATGGACTAATATTATTTAGTATTTAGCACTTAATAATGGTGCCTTAACATCTAAAAGAGGAAAACAGTATCTTAACTTGGTACTTTACCTTTGAGAATAGCTTATGCTGGCATGATGTTGTTGTTGTTCGGAGCAGGAGAATTATTGTTAGGAAGGAGAATCTCCACTACGATAAAATAGTGTATACGATACTGTGCAGTAATGACTACTGTGCCGTAGTATTAATGAAACAAAGACACAGTGATAAACAGCGCTAAGACGGTGCTATCACAATGAATTCAAGACGCTAACTAAACTTTAGGAGCCGGGCAAGCGTGCGGGTTGCGTGACGGAAGAAACAACGTCCCCTAAAAATGTAGGCCGCGAGTTTCGAATGATTCGTATCCTGAATTTGTACGCCCCAAACCATGATGCTTCCACCCCCAAACTTAACTGTTGGTATGGTGTTCTTGGGGTGGTGTGCAGTGCCATTTCGAATCCAAACATGGTGTGTAGAATGACTGCCAAAAAGTTCAATTTTGCTTTCATCTGACCATACTATAGTCTCCCAATAATCCACAGGCTTCTCCAAATGCTCTTTCGCAAACTTTAACCGAGCCTCAACATGCTTTTTGTTCCGCAATGGAGTCTTGCGTGGTGAGCGTGCATGGATGCCATGGCGGTTCAGTGCATTGCTTATAGTTTTCTTTGAAACAACAGTACCTGCTGATGCAAGGTCTTCCTGAAGTTCTGCCTGAGTGGTTCTTGGCTCTTGGCGAACTCTCCTGATTATTCTTTGGACTCCTCGGACAGGGATCTTACGTGGAGCACCTGATCGTGGCCGGTTTATGATGAACTGATTCTCTTTCCATTTCCGGATAAAAAATTTTTTTTTTTTTTTAAATGCCTTAGTTAATTTGTGGAAAAGGTGTTCTGGTAGCATGGTATAGACAGGACAAAAACTCCTTCAACTGTTGAGCAGTGAAGATGACATTATTTCAGAATTGTTCAATTGTTTATAAATTGTTCTCTAATTTTGATCTCCAGTGTGTGTGTGTGTATGTATATGTATGTGTATATATGTGTGTGTGTGTGTATGTATGTGTATGTGTGTGTGTGTGTGTGTGTATGTATGTATGTATGTATGTATGTATATATATATATATATATATATATATAATATAATATTTACATTTATATAATTGTATTTTTTATTATACTGTAACTAAATACAGATACCTTTCCTCCCCTCATCATGTAATAAAGATGTTCTTTAATCATCTGCGTATTACTTTACAGGATTTCTAGAAATGTATGAAAATCTGAAAACATTTGCTTCATTTTGAATATCTTTAGTTATAATTAGTCTAACTCTTGGTGGAAAGGAAACACACTTCATATTTTCCAAAATTTGCGTCTAGTTAGGTTTTTTCTGTGTACTCTACACCCACTGGGGCTGCAGTGCCAGTTATTCTGATGGAGCCACAATTAGCACTTGGCACAAAGATTCAATAAAGTCTTCAATAACTACTGAAAGTCAATATGCTTGCCAGTATTATCACCCAGCTATCAGTTCAAATTTAATTGCCTAGAATGTAAAAATTAGATTCAAGATTTAAGAGTTTGTCATGTGCACAGGAAACATGAAAACACCATACAGTAAATTTGTTATCTTCCCGGCAGTTTATGTCCCATGTCATATGTTATGACTGCAAATATTATGTGTGCCTTTCAACAGTTGGGAATAAGTAAACAAACAAATATAACCTAAAAAATAATGATGGCTGCAAAATGATCGCTAGCACAGAGTTACCCATGCTGCTCGTTTTTGTTAAAAAGGTTATGGACTTGTACTGATTTGATGATCATTAATCAGTTGTCATTAAAAAAGGGAAAACAATTAGTGTGTACTGGTGTGTACAAGTTCATTCACATTTCGACTGATGTAAACCTGTGTAAATAATGTAATTGGCTTGCAAATTGATATTCCAAATTACTACCAGGCAGATCCCAGATTTTGTCTCACAGTTGGTCAAGTTGCTCCAGTGGTGTTCAAATATAGAAATTCTCATACTAACTGCTGACTTTTCTCGAACCTCTACAATTTAAACCAACATCATTGTGCCATATATAGAACTTAAATGTAAATGTGTGAAAGATGAAGTCCACCTTGAAATTATTCACCTTGCACTTCACAGCAGCTGTATAAACCCTGACTGTGGTTGCTAAAACTAAAGTGAGTTGTTCAACATTTATGTAATCTTTGGAGTTTTTTTCACTGGTAATTTATTTTTTCCCCTCTGTTCTACTGCTTGGAAACACACCCTTGAAGTTCTGATTACTCTTCTGAAACTACGCTTAATTATTCATTGGTGAATTCTCATTTTTTGCAATCACTTAGCCGGATCCACTGCGAACCTAGAGTGCTCCATTAAGCCTGGATTTGGATGAGGAGGGATTGGCCTGAGTACAGAATATAAACGCTTTTTTTGTTTGAGTAATATGGAGATTCAAGGAAGTTGGTTTGATTGTCATCCACTTGAAAGTCACAGGCAGCCGTTTTCATAAATTGTGGCGATTGGTGGATTTGTTCAACTCCAGGGGTAAGAAAAGGAAGGAAAAGAAAGTAATTCCTGAGATGGAGAATATTTGAGGCATACTACAGTTTACTATTCTTTGTACGTCTGTTATTCATCTGCCTCTTTCTCTCTCTCTCTCTCTCTCTCTCTGTTCTTCATCTCATTTGCTTTTCTTGTCTCTGTTCTTTTCTCCAGGCAATGAAAGTGGTATCTAAGAAGAAGCTGATGAAGCAGTGTGGATTTCCACGTAGGTTTTTTTAAATTATTTTCTGCATTACAATTTATTCCAGAGGTGCACAAACCGTTTCTTAATAAGGGCTAATATCTATATTAAAACTAAAGTTTTGATTGTTCCACTCATTTATAGTATCTCACAAAAGTGAGTACACCCCTCACATTTTAGCAACCATTTTAGTATATTTTCTAAGGGACAACACTATAGAAATAAAACTTGGATATATTTTAGAGTAGTCAATGTGCAGCTTGTATAGCAGTACACATTTACTGTCCTCTGAAACCAGATTATGTACAGCCATTATTGTCAAAAGTACTGGCAACAACAGTGAGTACACCCTAAGTGAACATGTCAAAACTGTGTCCAACGTGTGAATATTGTGTGTAGCACCATCGTTATCCAGCACTGCTTTAATCCTCCTGGGCATGGTTGTTGCTGTGCTATAGAAATAAACTTGACTTGACTTGACTCTTCCACTCCTCCATAAAGACATCATGGAGCTGCTGGATGTTAGACACATTGCGCTTCTCCACCTTCTGCTTGAGGACACATAGGTGCTCAATAGGGTTCAGGTCTGGAAACCTACTTGGCCACTCCATCACTTTTTACCTTCAGCTTCCTCAGCAAGGCAGTTGTCATCTTAGCGGTGTGTTTGAAGTCGTTTTTATTGTTTGAAACTGCCATTTGGCCCAGTTTTTGAAGAGAGTGCATTATGTTCTGCTTCAGAATGTCACTATACATGTTGAAATCCATGTTTCCCTCAATTAACCGCAGCTCCCCTGTACCAGCATCACTCATGCAGCCCCAGACCATGATGTTACCACCACCATGCTTGACTGTAGGCAAGACACAATATTCTTGGTACTCCTCACCAGGGCGTCACCACACATGCTGGCCACCATCTGAGCCAAACAGGTTTATCTTAGTCTCATCAGACCACAGGACATGGTTCCAGTAATTCATGCTTTTGGAGAGGTTGTCTTCAGCAAACTGTTTGTGGGCTTTCTTGTGAGCCAGCTTTAGAAGAGACTTCATTCTGGGATGACGGCCATGCGACCCGACTTGTTGCAGTGTGAGGCGTATGGTCTGCGCACTTGCTAGCTGATCTTCTGCTTCTGCAACCTCTAAAGCAATGCTGCCAGCACTCAGACACAAGCAGCTTCTACACCTGACACACAGCATGAGGACTCAACTTCTTTGATCGTCCCTTGTTGAGTGGAACCCGTCTTTGGAAAACTTCTGTATGACCCTGGCCACTGTACTGTAACTCAGTTTCAGTGTGTTACTAATCTTCTTCTAGCCTGGTCCATCTTTTAATCCTCTGCACAGGTTGTTGCTGAGATCCTCTACCACTCCGCCATAAAGACATCACGGTGCTGCTGCTGAATTCACCAAATTTTAACTGCTCTAATACAAGATACACAAATTTCTATGATTTTATAGAAAATATAGAAAATATCGAAAATATAGAAAAACATGAACATTATGAATAGGACATGTGGCTTTGCATGGTTACACGATGTACAGCTCAATTCAAACAGTGTGTACTCTCGTTCGTTGCCAGCAATTTTGACAATAATGGCTGTATGTTCTTTACAGAGGACAGTACATTTGTACTGACACACAAGCTGCACATTGACTACTCTAAAATTTATATACAAGTTTTATTTCTATAGTATTGTTGAGAAGATTATACTAAAATGCTTGCTGAACTGTGGGGATTTAAAAAGAAATCAATTAATCAATTAATTAAAATGCTTAACTGCTTTCAAAGTTCTAGTTAAGTAAAACCTATAGTACAATGAGAAACAATCCAATTTATTGTACAATAAGTTCAGTGCCTAATAGAGCTATTCACTGATTTCTAATGAGAGACATGAAGCTGGTCCTTTTTTTTTTTTTCTTTTCAAAAGTCTTTCCCAATGGCATTTTTTCCCCTTTTCTTTACTTTTCTAATATATAACAAATCACAGGGTCACCACATTCCAACTTTGGCCCGCAGGCTCTAGTTTGAGCATCTCTGATCTACAGTATAATACAGTGGAACCCGGTTATGTCACCGGCCTAGGGGACGCCAAAAAGCGTCGAGATAACCGATGATCGAGACAAACGAAAACCAATATGGCGGCAATATATTAACGTGCTTGAAATTTCTTTATGTACATGATGTGCGAGAATGTGCATGCACGTGTTTTTGGAGGTTTTTTTTACACAACAGCGTTGCCGCGATTTGTTTGATTGGTCATGCGGATCGAGATAACCTGTAATGCGGATAAGGAGGCGGAAGCCGAAGTAAACGCAAACAAAGTTTATTGAGAATACTCAGGAGATAATCCACCAATACTTGTAGCGAAGCAGTAATATCCAGTGGTGCGCTCCGGGAGCGCGGTCCACGAAGTTCTGTGAAAGCAGAGACAGTTCGTGTAGAGAATCCACGGATCCGCGCTATGGAAAGCGCAGCGCTGGGCAGCAACGGATAAACGTGGTGCAGACAGCGTGAACATGGAAAACAGCAGGATCGGGGTAATCCGGGGTGCCGTTGAGAGAATGCGGAGTCCGGGAAGAAGGGTACGTAGCGGGATACGTATACGCGATTACACAGACCGCCATGAACCAACACATGCGATCATGCACAAACAATAACGGACCGCGAGTGTGTGGAGGTGAGGGGCTTAACTAGGAGATGGGATGAGTGAGTGAATGAGAGTCAGGTGTGTGTGATCAGCATGACTGCGACGAGCTCCGTGTGGGCGGGGCACGCTCGGGTGAAGAAGCAGGGTGCTTCGGGGAATGCCGCCGCCGAAGGGGGCGTGGCAGGGGGATTCCTGACATAACCGACGTTAAGTGGCAAATTTGCCCCCCCTTGTGCTCGAGATATTAGGGTTCGGCGACATAAAAAAATCGACATAACCGATTAAAAAATGCTAAGACAAAGCGAGAATTTGGCGGTTCCACTTCAAAAACATCGACTTAATAGGGTTGGCGAGTTAACCGAGGTCGAGATAAGTGGGTTCGACTGTATTTACTTACAGCAGGGCTGACTAATCGTCAAATGTATTTGAAATACATGAACCATTGTAATTATTAAAAAGTGTATATTCAACAGACATTGTTTAGTAATTAACTAATTTATGAGATTATATCATAAGTGCCTATACTGTATTTGCTACTGTATGTGTAAACAATCAGACTCTCAGATTTTTAGCCGTGTGACGATTAAATGGCTAAATTGTGTAAATGTCAATTTTCATCGGAGTATAAATAGTAATATATAATTCACTTATACACAACTCACACATTGTATGCTACAAATTGGTGTCAAAACTAAGTTTTGGTTAATCATGCCGGTGCTCTGTGGGCAGGTCGTCCTCCTCCTCGAGGCCCTAAAGCAGCTTTGGGTGAGCAGCCAAAAGTGCTTGGGCCTCTCGAAAGGGTTTACCAGGAGATCGCCATCCTGAAAAAACTAGATCATGTGAACATAGTCAAACTGGTGGAGGTAAGTCAAAGTATTAAAACGAAACATTTTGGGAAGCAGTGATTGTCATAAAAAGGCAACGATCAGTGCCTGAGGGTAAAGTGCTGAGAGAACTGAAGAAGATGCATCTTTGTGCAACCTTTTGGTTTTATGAGAATGAATAGTGGTCAGTGAATAAATTGAGTTTTGAGAGTAGAATGGAAAACTGTAGAAGGGAGTTCTCTCCTGTCTGAGTACCAAATCACCTGTAGTATAACTTGGAATCATTGAGGGGTTAAGCTCTAGTACTAGCTAGTAATAGGTCATTCAATCATTTTTTTGTTCATGTTACAGTGTATCCAGGATGAATTCACAGCGCTTCACTTTTTCCACATTTTGTCCACATGTTACAGCCTTATTCCAAAATTGATTATATTCATTATTTTCCTCAGAATTCTACAAACAATACCCCATAATGACAATGTGAAATAAGTGTATTTTAATTAATTAAAAAAAAAATAACATGTACATAAGTATTCACAGCCATTGCTCAGCCTTGGCTCACTAATTACAGCCTCAATTCTTTTTTGAGTGTGATGCTACAAGCTTGTCTCAAGCTTCTGTCTTGATGTCTCAGTACATTGCTGCATTCATCTTTCCCTCAAACCTGACAAATCTCTCAGTTTCTGCCGCTGAAAAACATCCCCACAGCATGATGCTGCCACCACCATGCTTCACTGTAGGAATGGTATTGGCCAGGTGATGAGCGGTGCCTGGTTTTCTCCAGACATGACGCGTGGCATTCAGGCCAAAGAGTTCAATATTTGTTTCTCATGGTCTGAGAGACCTTCAGGTGCCTTTTTTCCAAGCTCCAGGCGGGCTGTCATGTGCCTTTTACTAGTTCATTGTCACCTTCAATGCTGCAGAAATTTTTCTCTACCCTTCCCCAGATCTGTGCCTCGATACAATACTGTCTCTGAGGTCTACAGACAATTCCTTGAACTTTATGGCTTGGTTTGTGCTCTGACATGCACTGTTAACTGTAGGACCTTCTATAGACAGGCGTGTGCCTTTTCAAATCATGTCAAATTAACAAAATTTACCACAGGTGGACTCCAATCAAGACGTAGAAACATCTCAAGGATGATAAGTGGAAACAGGATGCATTTTTTGTTTCATGGCAAAGACTGTGAGTACTTATGTACACGTGATTTATTTTATTTTTGTATTTTTTTTGCAACGATTTCAAACAAACGTCTTTCACGTTGTCATTATAGGGAATTGTGTGTGGAATTTTGAGGATAATAACGAATTGAATCCCTTTTGGAACAAGGCTGTCACTTGTGGCAATGTAAATTGTCACAGATGCACTGTACTAGTCCTCTATACATTTTATTCAACTTTCTGCATAAGGTGTGTTTAAAAAAAAAAAAAAAAAAAAAAAAAAAAAAAAGAGATGAGATACAAATTGGAAGAGATTTGAAAAAATACTCACTTTTGGGACATGCCTTGTTTTTATATGTCTTCTTTTTACTCATGTCTTTCTTGTAAATGTAATCTAGTTTGTCGAGTTCTAGGTCATACTGAGTGTCTCTTCGACATTGATATGAACACCAGTGGAGAACAGCAGGCCTTCTGGGAGTTTCTGATCCACATACCATTTCTTTTTCAGGTTCTGGATGACCCAGCCGAGGACAATCTGCACATGGGTACGAATGATGTTCTTCAGTTATAATGCTCTTATCATTCACATGACTTAAGTTCCCCACAACTCACAGGCATTTGAACTATATAAAAATGTCACCGAGTTGTTATATAGAGTATGAGTGCCGAAATTAGGTTTAAACGTCACTTTTTAACATCGGTTTCTGTCATTTATTGTTTCCCAACTGATGGTATTTAGGCTTGAGTTACAGCAGTGCCATGAGCCATGCGTAACTCATATAACAGAGATATCTGTAATCGAATAACTTTGTAAAACACCGCAGACAATATAGAATGATGGAGTCCATAGGCTGGTGATGTCACTAATAATAAGGGATGTGATTAGCTGCTGACGATGTGCAGCTGTCTTGTTTTGGAGTGCACATTCATGATGCTTTTACACCAGCTAATAAAAACTAAACTATGACACTTATACCACAGATTATATACATATTCTTAATGCTGATTGGTCATAAGATGTTGATTCTTTTTCTGTAACATTCTCACTGTAGTTCTGACAGTAAGGCAAAGCATAGGATAATATCACACTGCTCGTTTTTTATGCTGTTGTTATTATATTAACTAATTATCTCAGGGACTTGTACTATAGACACTGCATAATCTAAACGTGGTAATAGTTTTTAAATAGCATGTTCCTCAAGGAAAAAACAACCATATAATCATTGATATGGTGAAGAAAATTCAACATTGATGTAATGAGTCTCCAGTGCCAGTGTTATGTAACAGCTAGAGACTTTCATGATTTTTACTTTTGCACATCCCGGTTTCTTGGCAACATGACGAGCTGGCGAGGGAATCGCAGTTTATAGCCAATTAACACATTTGTACATTTGCTAGCAAATTGCTAGGAATGAAACCTGCTGAGGCAGTTGATTATACTACTGTATATGTTCTGTCATCATTTATTCTTTCTTTGTAAGTACTTTTTATGTTTATTGGTTAACCAGAGAAACTAGTAAGTAAAACACAATTCAAGCTGAACAGTAGATGTTTGAAAGTCTTGTTTACGGGTTTAAGGTGGCTTTTAAGATCTTATGTCTTTAGTCGCTAGGACATAATCATAAAACATCACCATCCAGTCTCTATATATCACTCTTGTAACTACAAACATTGAACAAACCAGCCCCCTCTCTCTCTCTCTCTCTCTCTCTCTCTCTCTCTCTCTCTCTCTCTCTCTGCAGTGTTTGAGCTAATGCCGAAAGGGTGAGTAATCTGTACCTCCTTTTCTCCTGTAATAAGTCTTGGCTATTTTCTCTTTTTATAACTTCATTTCATTGGCGTATTTCTAAATATGATCTAAAGACATTTATGAGGCACTTCTTTCATTTTATTTGATGCTTATTGGCATTGCCAACCTTTTACATATTTTCCATGCATGAGTCTGGAGTGATTGACAGTTCTGTACGTGTTTTGAACTCTGTAATATTAATTTATACACCTCAAAGTCCCGCCTCCTTCATTTCAACGTAAAAACTGGTGCCGATGCTCTCATCTCAATTGATTTATTGCAAGCTACGGTGCTGCATGTTTGACTTGGTGAAATGTAGACAGATATGAAGTCAGTCATTTTATTATATTTAATTAGGGACACTACAGAAAATGGTAAAATCTGCCAATGTTCAGAAATCAATACCCTGTTTATGTATTTTTGATCATCGTTGAAGTTCAAAAGTTGAAGTTGAAGTTTATTTCTATAGCGCTTTTTACAATGGACATTGTCTCAAAGCAGTGCTAGAGAACTTAAGAATTCAATCGGCTGACGTGTATTTATCCCTGATGAGCGAGTCCGGGGCGACTGTGTCGAGGAAAAACTCCCTTAGATGGTATAAGGAAAAAACCTTGAGAGGAACCAGACTCAAAAGGGGATATCAAGAGTGTGATTATAAATCTTAAAACAGTACAAAACCCCGGAGAGAGAGAACTACCATGAGCACCGGAGTGTGTGATTATGAGTAATGTCCTGTCTACAGTCTTATACAGTCAGTTGATGATGTGGAACCAGGAGCTACTGAGCAACTCATAAAATAGCTCAACATTTGAGATCATCGTAGATCCAACACCAGAAGGTTCCCTGGTGGTCTAGTGGTTAGGATGCGGCGCTCTCACCGCTGCGGCCCGGGTTCGATCCCCGGTCAGGGAACCAACCCCAGCCATTAGGGTTGCACAAGCCTTAGTGCCGGTCCCAAGCCCGGATAAATGGAGAGGGTTGCGTTAGGAAGGGCATCCAGTGTAAAAGCATGTGCCAAATCAAACATGCGGATGGTCTGCTGTGGCGACCCCTAACGGGAGAAGCCGAACACCAGCTTCTCCATGCCAGAGTTTTTAAAAATTCTTAATGCCTTAAGTAACTACCAGGCATTATGTATATTTTCTTTCTGCTTTGTTTAGAATGAGTTTGATTCAACGAGGAGTTCTACACATTAACCTACTGTAGAAAAGCAACTTGTAATAACATAATGTCTGTCAATCCAGAAAGCGGCAAAACTTATTTTAACAAAACCGTACGACATTAAATTGGACTTAACCTGACAAACTGATGCCTGTTGAAATAAATAAATAAATATTAATGTATGTTTGTGTCAGTCGTAATGAAGGGCTTGTGTCATAGAACCCTATAAACTACCATTAAGTACAGTACAGTAAGCGTAACCATTTTGAAGCATTTTAATGCCGTTCCTGTTTTGCCATATGTGAAATATAACTGCACTTTTGTCCAAGTTTCAGCTTTAAAGGGCAAGCATTATTCCAGTTTGCTGAAGGAGTCTATTCTTTTTTCAAATATGACATTTTGTTGTAATTGAAAGCCAAATTTACCTGCCTAATCAGCTCCACTATGCCGCAAAGAGAGTATATTATTCGATCCTGCTCGGTTTTGTTCATCACTTTTCCACAAAAAGGCCAAGATTTTTTATTTTTTTTTTTGCTTTACATAATTACAAAATGGTCCATTACCACCACAGTTAGCTAAATTATTTTGGCCTTTTGGCAGCACGAGGCGGTAGGATAAGAAAGGGATGGTAATGCATTTGAGGTGAGATTTGAGTCACTTTTTTTTCTTTGTTTGATTTTTTTGTAATTCAGATAAAAGTTGGAAAATGTTTTTGGAAATATTTTTCTTTTATATGTATATTTATTTTAGGTCAATTTATTATATTGAGTGACATGTAATGACGTTTTTTTCCACTGTCATGTCCTTGTTAAAGAAATATTTGACACAATGAAGGACATAAAAGAAGTATTGTTTCTAAGGGATGAATTTTTAGTACTAAGACAAGTGCAAAACTTGTCAGTTTGCTATGTAGTTTGCTATGCACACTAGAGCGTAGATTTCAGTGTTTCCAATGTGCAGTTTGTAATTCATAAGCTCTTCATACATTTTTAAACTGTAAAAATGAAAATGATTAAAAGAATCTGCATTGTCATATAATCATGCTAGTTTCTTCATTACACACTGTTTCTGGCCCTGAAATTAGCCCCACCTGCAGAATGGAGTTAAGTGAGAGGCTTTTTAGTGTTTTTTAAAATGAAAAACCCGTCTTAGAGACTCTTCAGCCTTTAGAACCCTTTTGAACCCTCCTTCATGCTGTTCTCTCTTTATCTTTTACTGTTTTTTTCAGCCCAGTGATGGAGGTGCCTACAGAGAACCCTTTAACTGAGGAGCAAGCACGTCTCTACTTCAGAGATATTGTCCTGGGCATCGAGTACTGTGAGTTACCATCTGGGAATTTCTGTTAGAGACAGTCTAATCAAAAACCTTACACAGTACACAGATCCGTCTGTAGTAAAAAAAAAAAGGAGCTCTGAGAGCAGTTTTGCTGTAAGAGGAGCATCATCTTCTTTTCTTCTTGGAATGTGTTTGTGTTTACGCCGCACACTTCTGTTTAATAATAATAATCTTAAAACTGAATGCAAAGTGTTAATATGAAATGTTCGAAATGCTACTCCCTCCCTAGTAAGACTATATTTATATGCATATGTATTATTTATATATTTTATATATAATTATATAACATTTTATATAATTTTTATGTAGGAATCTTTCTTGGCTTGCTTGGATGGAAAATCTGTACAAAGTATTCAAGGGTTAGGATAGACTCGTTCTCAAGGTGGCTCCCAACCTTTCTTCGCTGTTCCATGGACACTTTTAGTCATCCAGTTATGTAAAAGTGACATCTTCTGGGAACTGTAACTCGAGACGCTTTTCCATGCTTCTTGTTGCTTCGGTGTCATGGTACATCAAGGTGTCCATTTAGCTAATGGGGAAAGAGGTTATTTAATAATAATAATAAGATCTAATCTGACCTTTTAGTTTGAGGTCCATATAAATCTCTTCTCCACCAGTTATAGCTGTGTGTCGCTGATGTTGCATCTAGAATTCTTTTTTTTTCTTGTTTGGGAACAGTCACAGGCTGAGAATCCACAGGCATGATCTTACTGACATATTTGAGGCAGTGTGAGCTCTCTCCTCTCCATTTAGGTCCATATGAAAATGCTAAATGGCTTTGCTTTGAGTTCAGATTAGTTTGATCTCCCAGAGAGCTCTAATCTGTTAGAAGCAGTAGTTCTTCATTTGAGCTCACTAATGAGCAAATTGGAATTGTCTCAAAAAAAGCTGAAACGAAACCCACATTTAGATTGCATTGAATTATAATTTTTGATGTCGTGATTTTTTTTTTTACTTATCAAGTGGCGGACCGCAAGTTTGTTTAGTCTCCGCCTCGCAATTTCATCGCATTTTTGTATTATTTTTTTATTTTGAAACTTGATTTAAAAATTTTTAAAAATTAATTTGAGTTAGTGCAGTGACACTGTGGCTACTCAATCTGTTCCGGAAATAAAATGAGTTTTGCGCATGCATGAAAACGCTAAGGAATCAATAGCGCTAGCGTCAGCCGCTAACCAGGCAGTGTCTAGCGGCTGACGCTAGCGTTAAGGATTCAAGATGTTTAATTTTTTTCAACTTTTTATTTTAATGCAAGTTGTATCCTGCATATAACTATTTATAAGATCAATAATAATCATTTAATTTTAAAACTGTACAAGTTAAATGATTTAAAGAATCTGCATCGTCTTATAATTAGGCTAGTTTTTACATTACATTACAGGCTTTTTGTCTGGCAAAAACATTTAAACCTCTCCATGTTAGAAGATGCTTCAGGCTTTAGATTTCTTGAACACTAGAATTTGTGAAACTGTAACACCTGCAAGCCAACAGAAAAAAAAAAAGCAGGTATGATTTAGCTGTTCGTTTGGCCACTAAAAGAAGATAGAAGAGCTGTTAATTATTAATAATAAATAGCAGTTTTATGATCTAAGAATTAAACAAGTCAGTTTCTCAACATCTTTTATCACAGCTGTAGATAAACTAGACTACGCAAATAGAAATGAATTTACTTACTATTTATTTACTAATCATTTATGTTCATTTTGTAACAGTTGTAACAAAGTTGTAACTGTATCGCACACTCATTTATACACATTTATACGCTGGTTGCTTATAAACCCAATACACGTTTTAATGTTCATGCTGTTAGCATGAAGGTGTTCTGTCCACGTTTTAACGCAAGTCATTAGAATTGTGAAGGATCCATCTCAGTGAGGGTTAGGAGAATTGAGGCAGAATGTTTATAAATGGTGCAACCAGGCCCTCAGTTTTTCATGACTTCTTACTTTTAGTTACACAATACTGGATATTTATTTTGGCAAGTCACGTATCTGCTTCCAATCAGATTTAAGAGAGATTTGTTTTGCCTTGAATACATTGTTAGTGGGTCAGAAGATTCTAGAAATTGAAGTACTAAAAATTAAAGATTCTGATTGGCCAGGAGTAGATTGGGGTGTTTCTGAAGTTTGTAAAATGGTCTAACTTTAGCGCCAGTTCATGTGTTCCCTTGATACTATGAAAATCTAAACAGAAAAAAAAATATAGCAAGCCTCTACAAGTCTAGTTTCACCGTTGGAAGTCATTTCCAGCCAAGATGGGTTTTTGGTAAAATTCGATTGAAATGACGTTCCCGTGGTGTACTTAGAACTTGATAGAAACTAAACCTGAGTTGCTGTAGGCTTAATCCAGTATGCAGGAGCTGCATTGCATCATTATTGTGTTTCTCAGCATGTGTGCATTATGATAACCTTAAAACTCGGAGATGGCTACAGGCTGCCTGTTTGACTCTATTACTTGACTTTTCCCATCTTCCCTCTCTGTGGGAAGTTTATGCTTCTCCTGGCTTGGATTGCACAATGCTCTCATTACTCTCGGCTCCGAGATCAGCTGCTCCTGCCTGCTATCTGCATGAAGCTCTCTTCGTCTGTACTGTGTTTAAAAATGTGCATTCATGTCCCACACGTGCACGTAGTAGACTGATACAAGCCTCCTGCTGCTCATAAATACCCGAAACTCGTTTCAAATTTCTACTGATGTAAGAGATTGAGATCTGTTTCATGACTTGATCTTCTCTCACGCCCCAGCTCTCCACGTGCGATTTCTCATGACTGCTTTTTAGGGCAGCAGCGTGAGTGTGTTGGAGGGATCCGCCTTTAATGAAGCCCAAAAAACCGATGCGATACGGTCTATCTGTTTCCATTAGCTCTGTGTGACACACCCCAGGGAATAAAGTGAACGTAGAGCGAACGGATAGCGCTGTGTGTTTTCTTCGGCTTAACCGTGGTTTGTTGTTGTTTTTTTGTTTATTCTATATTCTTTCATAATACATGTTCCACTCAGAAGTTTTTGTTTGAAGCTGATAAAAAAATGGCTTCACTGGGCAGTATTTATTCTGTTTTTAATTGCCATTGTTATTTTCCCTCGTAATCCTCCTGTTTTCCATTGTAAAGCTCTAGTTATTTTCAGTTGGGGGTGTGAAGGTGTTAGTAGTGTGTCATCAGAATCATTAAGTTGTTCTAAGTGCTGCTAATGCCATATTTGTAAAAGACCTGTGAAAAATGGTTTCAGTTATATGTTTATGTAACATGTACAGCAATTAATGTGAAGCCAGGAAAGGAAGAAAGCTTGTATGAATATTGATATATACTGGAGACTCCTTTTAGAGTGCTAAATAAAATGTCTCTCACAGAAAGATTCAACACATCAGCAATTACATGCCTTTACTAGTATATAAAATACAAGCCAGATGTTTCTGCTTGATGTGTTGATGTTTAACCAAATCAGCGACCATCACTATTGACCTTTTGCTGAATGACACTCGATCGATCTGCCATCAGCTTATTTTCAATTGCGCACTTCGAAGAGGACTTCATTACTCACCCAATCAGCTCTACAGAATGCTCCTGTGAATGGCCTGTTGACCCCAATTGATCTTTCCAATGACCCTCATAATCACGGAACATACCCTCGCTACAAAACCTGCCTTTTTGCATTTATGCAACAATTTGCAGCATCAGTTTGTGACAATATCACATGTTTCTTTATCTAATTGCATCTCTATTGCATTACAAACAAATCTATAATAAGTCTCTGGTTTTCCTCCTTCACCCTCAGTGCACTATCAGAAGATCGTCCACCGGGATATCAAGCCGTCAAATCTGTTGCTTGGAGATGACGGCCACGTGAAGATCGCTGATTTCGGTGTTAGTAACCAGTTCGAGGGTAACGATGCCATGCTCTCCAGCACAGCAGGGACGCCGGCTTTCATGGCCCCCGAGACTCTGTCTGACAACCGCAAGAGCTTCAGTGGAAAGGTAAACACCACGGCGGTGTACTAATGTTCCTATTATAGCAAAACACTGCCGTCCACTAGCAGGATAACAAACAAACAGTATTTTTGGTGTCTAGTACATTATTTATAAAATGGCAGCTTTGACACTTTTTTTT
>JAAIIK010000041.1:6289162-6304749 GCA_014706435.1 Silurus glanis | reverse complement strand
ACACACACACACACACACACACACACACACACACACACACACACGAACATATTTACATATTTGTACAAACTGGGGAATGTACATTGATTGTTCTGTGAATTGATTTTCAAACACTATATATATATATATATATATATATATATATTATAAATAATATTTGGGGTTTTTTTTTTTATCATTTTTCTTTTCGGTTTGAACCGTGCTTGTAAATCGATGCACCCATACCGTAGACAACTGGCTCAAATTTATGTTTCAGATAAAACATTCCCAATGGCCAACAGTCTCAAGTGTCTCAAGATTATATATTGCAGGTAATGCAAAAGTCTGAAAGCTAGCCAGTTTTCTCAGCAGAGCATCGCTAGCAATGTTATCTTTTAAATTATGTTTTAAATGTAGGCCCGGGTTCTGTTTTAAATGTAGGCCCGGGTTCGATTCCCGGTCAGGTAACCAAACCCAGCCATTAGGGTGGCACAAGCCAGTGCACTCTCAGTGCCGGTCCCAAGCCCAGATAAATGGGGAGGGTTGCGTAAGGAAGGTCATCCAGCGTAAAACATGTGCCAACACGCGGATCACGAAAACGAATGATTCGCTGTGGCGACCCCTAATGGGAGAAGCCGAAAGAAATTTTTTTTTTTTTTTTTTTTTTTATTAAAGTTTATACAAGCTAGCTTACTAACTAAGTAATTTAGTCAGAAGCATAATTTGACAAAACCATATGATATTATGGTCTCAGATACTAAGTGGGGTTTGTTCATTTTTTAATGAACAAGTGCAGTCATTGAGCTCATATCCTAATGTCTTTTCCAAATCCCACCGGCTTTTCATTTCTATGTATGGCATTTGACGGCCTTTCAAGAGTAAGGTCCTTGCTCAACTGCCCTTGCTGGGATTTGAACCTTTTTACCACTGAGAAGCACAGATTCCTGTCAGGTGGATTAAATACTAAGACATGATGCAGCTACTCTGCCATCAATTAAAAAAGATAAGTTATAGATGAAGTGCCATAGATATACATTTCCTGCATTGAACATTATTATTATTTTTATTTTATATATAAATACATGAAATCAGTCCTGGAGCAATCCAGAAAAGCACTGGGTTGAAAGCCACATGTCTCATGAGTTTATATTTCAAATTTTATGAAGATTTTCATAACAAATGAGATTCCTACAAACATTTATCTGAGATTGTGTCTGATCCTTTTCTCCCTCCCACTGTTTGAGAGACACCTGCTAAACTCAGGTGATCATTCATACTCTATTCATACAGTCTGCATATTAATGAATGGCTGACCATTAAGGGCCCTTGGCAGCTTGATGGGATTTAAACCTGTGATCTTCGAATCCAGAGTCCAATGTCTTAACCACCGAGCCACCTCCTCTTCTGAGATATGCTACCACCCCCTTCCACCTAGAGTATACATTACAATGTAGTAATGATGCTCTTACAGGTTTATAGCTGTTAGAAATTAAATTATGACAAGAATATTGTTTTGTGGACAACATAAAATGTGAAGGGTACAAGAAATTGAAAGAACAAAAAAATCCTGGTATATTTCTGTAAATTGCTGTGATAGTGTATATGTTATATAAGATATTCTGTTATAGGAAAATAATCAACAATGGGTGACTCATCCTGTATGCTTGCTTTTTGACAGCTAATCAAAGAATTTAACAAAGTGAAGCTAGAAATAGTGCAGACCATTCATTTGTCAAACAACTGCCATTTCTGGGGAAAATGGCTTTTCCTAACCCATAGTGTAGAAAAGAATTTATTTTCTCCAATACAGTATACAGAGAACCTGGAGCTTGTTCTCTACGTTTCAAGTTTTAGATTTTGTTCAAATAAAACAAAATATTGAGGGAAAAACTCATCAGAATGATCAGCGCCCTCGTTCTGCGAGTGCTTACAGCAGCACAACCTCTTACTTTCACGCCTAAGCTTATGCAAAGAGAAACATGTACTTGGTAAAATGGTACGCTACACATGTACAGATAGTTCTGGATTGTTGTTATTACCCACAACGTCTGAAGGAAAATCGCTTTCACTTGCGGTGAGCACCGGCTGAAAGCATTCGGTCTCAAATACACGCACATACACACATCCTTTCGCTATTCGACTCCTGTTAGACTGATTTAGCTCTGCCTTCAGAGACTCAGGCAGATACTCAGTCATTCAGACAGACTCGTTTGTTTGGGGGAGGATAGTGTTCAAGGCTAGCTGTTCTGAATATGTACTGGAAATCTGTAGGTCTAGAGAGTCTGTTGTTGCATTAGGCTCTAATTCAGCATTCATACAAAATCATGGGTTATAATTTGCATTGGCAACATTGGTACAAAAGTGTCAGTATTGGCGCAGAAGAAAGTTACTCATATTCAGAGTTGGGTTACGCACCGGTTCTCCATTTATATGAACACAAATGAACATTTTTAATTATTAGAATCAAGACCACTTCTGCATTTAAGCACAAGTTTTTGCCTCAGTAGTAGATTTGGAGCCTTTATCCTGCCAGATGTAAAACAACAAAAGCCAGAGATTTTTGTGTGTGTGCATTTACAATCCAAAGCATAAATCTTGTGGGTGACATACTGTGGTAATTTGAAAATATCAGCCAGTGATGCTGGATTTAAAATTGCTCCTTGCTCAAGCTGATACCTCACAATAAAACAACAATTTCAAGGTCAGAAAACTCCTGGCCTGCTAATGCAGTTCTGAATAGCATCTAAATGTTTCAGGTCTGAATAGCAGTGTGCGCAATTTCAGCACTGAGTCCTCACTCTTAGCGTGTGCATAATTCAGAATCCAGCACGATGTTACTGATTTAACATACCTGAGATCGATTGTTGAATTGAACCAATTATGCATTGTGATGCAAAGTGTGATTGGGTGGTTTTTCGATATTTCCGATACATACAGGACATTTTCCAGCAAATCCCATCCTTTATATGATGAACATAGATGTGTCTATGATGATTTTTTATTTTTTTTTTTCGTGAACAAACACAATCTCTCCCAGTTACTGACAGAGAACGTGCCGATTGCATTCTGTGTAATTTCAGTGACTTTTCTCTGTTGCAGGCTCTTGATGTGTGGGCGATGGGAGTGACCCTTTACTGCTTTGTATTCGGGAAGGTAAGACTCCAGGATTCATTACCAATTTACATAATGCTTAATAGAAATCAACTGTGTGTGTTTGATTTCTGCAAAGGATGTTCCCGATTTTCTCTTGAATTTATGGCTTAGGTATTGCAGCTTTTCCCTTTTCTCTTTCCCCAGTGTCCTTTTATCGACGAGTACATCCTGGCGCTGCATAATAAAATCAGGAGCAAGACCGTGGAGTTTCCCGAGACGTGAGTGTTTCCTTCTGATCTCCACCTGTTTGCAATCCATCAAAAAAGACGCACGGAGACCGAGACACAGAAGAAGCATGAATTGAAAACTGCTCGGAGGTTGTGTGTTAAAATTTAACGAGGCCTCGTTTAGGCTGCAGAAATATTTCTCTCGGCTGTGGAAAGAGCGGTGCAGAGACAGGAGTGAATAACAGAAGCCGTTATTCGTGGTAAAGTGTCTTTCTTGTCAGCACAGGCAGAGAACTAAAGAGAACAGCTGAGAGGCTTTGCGACATTCGTCTCGCCATATAAACCAGGCTTTCTGAGGTCTTTCAGGCGTCAGACGGAGTGTGCGTTACAAATGTTGTTTTTTTTCTCTTGGGGAGACGGGGACATTCAAGAAGATTGGCAGCTTGAGTGTATGATTGGACAGGTTGTCATCAGCTAATGAAAGCACTTTATTTGAGAGCTTCTTACACTCACATAGACACATGCACACACACGCACAATCACACGCTCCCTTATTGTATGCTAATGTTAAGCCGCATAAGACTGCATGTGTTTACGTGACACCATTAAGACATACTTTGTGGATTGTTAAAAGAACTTAGTTTTGAGTTGCTTGAGAGGTTTGTCAAGAGGCGACCGTGCGTAAAGAATGACTGTGATAGCTAAAGGTTAGCGTAATGTAGTTTAATATTTAATATCTAAATGGTGTACATTTACATTTATTTAGACCTCAGACTCAACTGAACACATATGTTCTATTGAGAAAAATTAAATGGATAAATAAATGTTGTGCTATTTTATAAGTTGCTGACTAATGAATGCTAAAGTATCTCACTAAAGTGAGTACACCTCTGAGCTTCACTTTTGTTGCCAGCTATTTAGACAATAATGGCTGTATGTTGAGTTAATTTCCGAGGACAGTAAATCTGTACTGCTATACAAGCTGCACATTGACTACTCTAAACTATATCCAAGTTTCATTTCTATAGTGTTGTCTCTTGAGAGGATAAACTAAAATGGTTGCTGAAGTGTGAGGGGTGTACTCACTTTTGTGAGATACTTTAATTAAAGGCTTAACAGTAGTTCTTAAGGTCCAATTATGTAGTTGAATTTATATATTTGTTTATATTTTTCAGGCCAACTATCAGCGAGGACCTGAAAAATCTGATCCTAAAAATGCTGGACAAGAACCCTGATTCACGGATAACTATTCCGCAGATTAAGGTGAGCAAATGTGGCAACAAAACAGCAGATTAAAGCGGATTTGGAGCATTTGGAGTGGTAGCTCGTCACTGATCAGAAAGTTGTGGGTTCAAGCCCCGGAATCGGCAAGAGCAAGGCCCTTAACCCTCTGTTCTCCATGGGTGCTGTATCATGGCTGATCCTGCACTCTGACCCCAGCTTCCTAACAAACTGGGATATGCGAAGAAAAGAATGTCACTGTGCTATAATGTATATGTGACAAAAAAAGGCTATTCTAATTCTTTAATTACATTTTGCATGGCAGCTTTATCTGCAGTGGCTTATTTATTCTTCTTAACAATTTCCCGGGAGTGACTTTTTAGCGCTGCGGGCCTCATTTTCAGTCAGAAAAGAGCTTGAATAAATTCCAGAAACTTTGAGAACCAGCTTTTGTTTGAGTTGAATGAAAATATTGTCGTTGCATCAAATCACAGTCAGCTCTGAATATGTAGTTTTACTTTATCTAAAATGATTGACTTAAATTTTTTTATTGTACATTGAATACTAAAGGTTCTTCTACTTTGCGACATGATACTATAAATGTATTTGTCAGGTGAAGATCACTTTGATTGCTTTACTACTTTGTTCTTTTGTTTGATCTTTTTTCGTTCTGGCATCTTGAAGAGGCTGTTGTGTTGATCTTGGGTTAATGTAGTGTTGGGGTGCACAATTAGATTTTTATTTTGGGCAGTAAAACCTCACAAATCAGCTGCTTTGGGCTTTTCACTAATAGGTGTCTTAGTGTTGAAGACTAGTGCGTTTTTGAACCTACGTTCAATAGGAGTCAAATACTCGAGTACTTTTAAAATCAGATACTCTAAGGAGTACGGTGTGCAGCATGTCTATAGTTTTGTGTCTATACTTTTACTCAAGTATGATTTTCAGGTACTTTTTACACCTCTGCTGACTGCGTTGTGCGTGTTGTGTAAACGATCATTTGCAAGTAGCCTTTATTTCTCACCTCGGCATGTTCGGTATGCAAAGCGTGAATGTCTCTGTGAATGCGTGTTTTGTTTGCTTTCTCGCAGCTCTACTTGTGTAGGTACAGTATATGTCTATGTGACTACTGGTACTTGTGTACTGGAACATTTGGACTGAAACTGCAGCACAGCAACAACTTTAGAATATAGAGAGTAGCGTTAGCGACAAGCTAGCCAGTGGCCACTAAAGAGTAACATTAGCAATAAACTAGCTGACTAACAATATTCATAACTAAGTCATTGTTAGTGATTTAAATAACCTGTGTCTGTATATTAACAGAACTAAAGCCAATTATGTTCACACCGTGTGCTGCCACGTTGATTTGATGCCACATTGTAAAGCCGAACGGAACTGGTAGTTTTGAAATCTACCTCAAGTTGTCGAGTTGAAACTGCAGCCCCAAAACGGGAAGCTGCATATGCTTGCTCATGTCACTAGAGCGCATCTCTTGCAGCTCTGCATAATGAGCTGCAAAGCTGTCAGATTATAGCTGTGAATCAATTTGTCTTGTGATTAGTCAAAAGTGGAGACTCTGGATATGTTTTAAAACTCCCATCTGCCATCTTTGTGTGACCGTGGAGTTGCCAAAAATGTGAAATGTTCCATTAAAGCAGGACTTATTGGAGTATCTTTAAAGACTATTTCTGGAGCTCCTACTTTTCTTCTTTTGTCACAGGGGATTTATATGACTTATTTTGGGAACCTTGAATTATACTTCTATTTCAAAAGCTTTTAGTATAACCTTTATTTTATTCCTGCATCAGTAAAAACACCCACAAGTGCACAACTGGAGTTACGGTCGGCAAAAAAATTTCACAGAGAGGAGACGTAGACTTTTTACTTTCTGGTTTAAATGAATCCTGGGTAGTCTTAGAGACTTAATGTGAGCATTCATGATTATACATATATTATACATTTTTAATGAGCTGTGTTGGTTTTAGATTGCAGTGCTGCTGTCTAGCGAACCAGTCATCCAATTCTGTCGCTTTGTATTGTATTCTGTATCGTGTGTTTCTCTAGTTGGACCCCTGGGTCACGCAGGATGGCACTGACCCGTTGCCTTTAGAAGAAGAACATTGCACTGCGGTGGAGGTCACAGAAGAGGAGATTCAAAACTCGGTCAAGTTTGTTCCCAGTCTGTCTGCTGTGGTAAGTGATGGTGTAAAGATTCTCAAAAAAAAAAAAATACAGTACCATTATACTGTATATGAAATATTATATTAATTAATAGCATCATACTTTTCAAGATAGCACCATGATTTCATGACCTTGACACATCTCATGCACACTTTAACGTTTAACTGTGCACTATAAAAATATATAAATGAATACCAAATAGGATGCGCGGGACCAAGTGCTGTTTTTATTTGTTGTTGAATTTAATTATGTAAAATCATGTTTATTTAATTGTTATTTAAAGCATGTTTATTTGCCTATTTAAATTTTTTGTATTACTAAAACAGTCGTTTTTCTGTCTGATAGCACAACAATGTTGCTATGGACAGTTTTGTCCCCATGTCTTCATCGTTGAGGACAGTTTTGTCCTCATCGTTGAACAGTTAATGAATGAAAATAGTTTAGAAATTACTCTGATGCTCATACTCATACGTTACTCATGCGCTCCTGATTAACTATCGTACTGTATATTGTTTAAATTGCAGATATAGAAGGGGATATTTTATATATATATTCACATATCTGTCACCGAGATGAGGTTAGGGTCTCTTTTAAACCTTTCAGTGTTACTTCTTCACGTTGGAAAAGTCTCAGAAAAGTTTTTCCTGTTCGCCATCAACTTTCGCTTGATCGTTATGGAAAAACATATGTATTTTCGAGTTAGAACCATTTTTTTAATTTAAAGCTACAGTGTGGCAGCACCCACTGTATTCCTATTCACACATTACTGTCAACTGCGCAGTATTAAAATATATAAGTAAATACCAAATGGGATGTGCTGGATCACGTGCTAATTATGAGATATATTGTTGAATTTAACCAAATATGCATTGTGATGCAAAGTGTGTTTGCATGGTTTTTCGATATTTCCGATACATACAGGAAACTTTCCAGCAAATCCCATGCGCTATATGATGGTCATAGATGTGTGTGTGTATGATTTTTTTTTTTTGTGAACAGACACATCTCTCCCAGCATGCATGTGATGTTTTGATAAGAATGATTTCAATGCATTTTTTTTCAAAGGCATTCTTTAATGCTGCAAAAACTTTATAAAATATAAATCAAACATGAACTATGTTAAGACATTTCGCCCATGTATGGAGACTTTTCAGCCCTAACGGATCATTTCACAAAAATAGCCAGCTTGGATGGAGAGCTCACCTGTAGGGGGAGATGTCATAACAGCCATATTTTTTTCTTCTTCAAATATATCACCATTCGTCACTTTATGACTTTGGGAAAGGTTTCAGCCTGGAAGGTGTCCAGGTAATTCTCACCTCACCTGAACGTTAGAAGAGATGAAATAGTGCTTAAGTTACCACAGATGACATTCCACAAAAGCAGAAGATGGATGTCTTGCTTTTTTCTTCATCGATGAGGGTTTTTTTTTTTTTACTATTTTAGTGTTTTCTTTTATTATTTCATTTTATCTTACAAAATAAAATAAAAAATACTACACCTCTTTATTTATTTTTGTTTTTATACTCCCGTATATCAATCTTTGTGTTGGTAAACAGATCCTGGTGAAGGCCATGTTGCGAAAACGCTCCTTTGGGAACCCTTTCGAGTGTCCTAGCAGGAGGGAAGAACGTTCCATGTCTGCTCCAGGCAGCCTGCTCATGTGAGTTCACCACAGCACATACTTCTACACTCTCACCACTAATCATGACAGACACTCAGTGACAAGTTACAGTAGTATTCATGTAATCTTTTATTATCAATTTGCAGCGATTCATTTGTTTCTTCACTACTAAAGGGTGGAATGGTATGAAATATTTAATATGTTAGTTGTACAGTCGCAATACTGAAATACTCTGTTCACTTGTGTTTAGTATGTTCACAGCTTTTTTTTGTGTGTGTGTTTTCACGGACTTTCAGTTAACACTTAAAGCCAATGCAAACCACTTGTGAGTTCTAAACACAGCATTCAGGATGTAACAGTAAACTAACTAGCGCTGCAACTAACGATTATTTTGATACTCGATTAGTCTGACGATTATTTTCTTCTTCTTCGATTGGTCGATTATTCTGATTTATTTATTAATTTATTTTATAAGATGTTTTATATTAGATGTATTATAGCTATTTAAAATCCCAAATCATGGTATTCATGTATAAAAGTGAACTTAAAGTATGCAAAAGCCACATAGTGAGTTTATCTATCTTTAATTTAGACATTTACTTATAGTGGGTGCTTTTTGAGGACTACATGGGGGATTTCTCCTTTGAACAAATTCCCCTATGTCAAGTTGTTTCTTTCTGTAAAAAATCCCAAAAATAAAAACAAGATGGAGAAATTTGTGTAAATCAACATTTGTATTGTATTTTGCAGATGGCAAGTTGACAACCATGCTTTAAAAAAAAAAAAAAAAAATATAATACATAACTATTTTGACAGTTTTTGTTTAAAAAATGCACAGACATTTTGTTCATTTGTGAAGATATAAGCATCTGGAATATATAATAAATGTTATCTTGTATGATATATGCATAAATTAAATATACAAACTTAAAAAACAAGCATTTAAACATAGTAAAGCCGCAGTAAATCACATTTGAAAACAGATAAGTTATTGTTGTAGATAGATGCTATAAAAAGAGAATAGAACAGAGACATGCAGCAAACTAACAGGTTTGATAAAAAAGAAAAAAATATGTTTATTTAATTTATTCACATATCATACAAGATAACATTTATTATATATTTCAGATGCTTATATCTTCACAAATAAACAAAATGTCTGTGCATTTTTTTAAACAAAAATTTTCAAAATAGTTATGAATTATATTTTATTTTGATTTTTTAAAGCATAGTTGTCAACTTGCCATCTGCAAAAAACAATTTGTTCGCACCGGTTTAATTGAATCCATCACGATGCCGCATGCGAGCTGATTGCACAACCTGATGTGTTATCTTGCCGTCACGCTAAACTGAAACTTGAGCGGCCCGACTAATCGATAACAGCGTTCGTTGACAATGAATTTTTATTATCGATTATTATGGATTTGATTAGTTGTTGCAACTGACAAAGTCAATTATGACAAAGGGTTTTGCAGCAGGTTTTTGTAATTGTTATCTAAAGTGTTTATTTCAAACATAATTGAAAAATCTGTACTATTTTACCTGTTGAAATTTTAAACGAGGCCTAATTTTTGACTCAATCTCTCACAAATTAGATTAGATTTAACTTTATTGTTGTTGTGCAAGGTACATGTACAGAGCCAATGAAATGCAGTTAGCATCTAACCAGAAGTGCATAATGGCCTATTTACAATTAATAGCAGTGTGATAAAAAAGGGTATGGGGTCCATATGTACAGGGGTGAGGGTGAATAATGTACAGAGGGTGCAGTAGGTAATAATATATGGTGTATATATAGTAATATACAATATATTGTGCAAAGATTATGCATAGACAGACAAAAAGATAATATACTCAAATGACCTGATAGTTATGTACAATGTATGAAACAGTGTATGAAACAGTGTATACAGTATAAATATGGGTGAAATGTACAGTAGTTCAAATGTGAGTTATGGATGGTGTGAAAAAGAGATGTATAGTGGATAAGCAGTGCAAAATACACAGAAAATGACTGCAGAAATGAATCAGCTGTTCAGTGCAGTAACAGCCACAAGAAAAAAAGCTATACTTCAGTCTGTTTGTGCGACTCTGAGGCACCTGAAGAGTCTGCCCGATTGGAGAAGGGTAAATAGTCCATTGTTGAGGTGAGAGGTATCTTTGTTTATGCCCCTCGCCCTTTGAAGACAGCGTTTTCTGTAAATGTTCTCCAAAGTGGGAATCTAAGTGCCGATGATTTGTTGGGCAGTTTTCACCACCCTCTGAAGGGCTTTATGGTCCGAATGTTGAGTAAACAGTCATCTTTCTCCTCTGGGGCTCATTCTCATAAGCTTCAAATAAGTTCCTGTTTAGACAGTTGACACCTTTTTTAATATATTGTCTATATTGCAGATATAAAAGGAAATATTTTATATATATTAGCATTTGTTTCACCCAGATGAGACTAGGGTCTCTTGTTAAGCCTTTCAACATTTCTTCGTTGAAGAAAATACCTGCATGTCTTCCCTCGCCACATCCATAAACCTCCTCCTTGGTCTTCCTCTTTTCCTTCTTCCTGGTGGCTCCATCCTCAGCATTCTTCTAATAAAAAAACCCATGTTCCTCTTCTGCACATGTCCGAACCATCTTAATCGCACCTCCCTCTATCCTGTCCATCACTCCCAATGTCATCACTCCCAATGAAAATCTTAGCATCTTCAGCTCTGCTATCTCCAGCTCCACCTCCTGTCTTTTACTCAATGCCACTGTCTCTAATTCATACAACATCGCAGGTCTCACCACAATCCTATAAACTTTCCCTTTCACTCTCGCAGATACTCTACTATCACATATCACTCCTGTCACTCTTCTCCACCCACTCCACCCTGCCTGCACTCTTTTCTTCACTAACACACTCTCCATTACTTTGCAATGTTGACCCCAGGTACCTAAACTCCTCCACCTTCACCACCTCTTCTACCTGCAACCGCACCACTCCACTGCCTTCCCATTCATTCAGTTTTACTCCTACTGACTTTCATTCTCCTTCTCTCCAGCGTGTACCTCCACATCTCCAGGCTCTTCTCAACCTGCTCCCTACTCTTACCACAAATAACAATATCATCCACAAACATCATAGTCCACAGGGACTTATGTCTGACCTCCTCCGTCAACCTGTTCATCACCACTGCAAACAGGAAAGTCCTCAGAGTCGATCCTTGATGCAATCCAACCTCCATCTTAAACCAGTCTGTCGTTCCTACTGCACACTTCACTGCTGTCACACTGTCCTCACACATGTCCTGCACCACCCTCACATACTTCTGACACACCTGACTTCCTCATACAGTACCACAACTCCTCTCTTGGCACCCTGCCGTACGCTTTCTCTAAATCCACAAACACACAATGCAACTCCTTCTGACCTTCTCTATACTTCTCCATTAACATTCTCAAAGCAAATAATGTGTCTGTGGTGCTCCTCCTCAGCATGAAACCATACTGTTGCTCACAGATGGTCACCCACCTCTTCTCTCAGCCTGGCTTCCACTACTCTTTCCCATAACTTCATGGTGTGACTGATCAACTTTATTCCCCTGTAGTTACTGCAGGTCTGCACATCTCCCTTATTTTTAAAGATCGGTACCAGCAAACTCCTTCTCCATTCCTCAGGCATCTCACCTTCCAGAATCTTGTAAAATATATACTGTATATGTGGAATTTTCAACCATTTTATTTTCCGTACTTGAAGGCAGTGTCCATTGTTATAAGCACTATAATAATAACATTTTTATTGAACTGGGTGGTGTTTTCACTGGAATCACTTTAATAACAAAAGCCCAGATTTAATAAATAAAAACAAATGGCAATAACAGTAGTAATTAGTATTGTTTAAAATTCAGACTGATAAAAAAATAAGACAATGCAGCCTCAAGTTCACTGTTAAATTCACTGGCAATATTTTATACGTTTTTTCAAATAAAATACATTTTTCCTTCAATCCCTCATTACTACTGTTCTGTTCTGTAACCAAGGTCATTCACTCCAACCGAAAAATCCTTTCCTCTCATTTTCAACCCCCTTCTCGCTCCTAGGATGATTTTAAGCACCTTGCTTCACTATTTGAAGAGGAATACAGGAGGACCACACTAATAACCACCCATTACCTTAACCTCAAACTGCTAACATGCGTTTCCATAGTAGCATTCATGACATTTACCTCCGGTCTATTCTTCTTTAGCATTTCATGTTGAAAATGCAGCTCGCTCTCAGAGTCCTTACCGAGTTCATTTCCCCTCATGGTGCCTTGCAGAAGCAATCCTGACTCACAGTGTGTCAATTATTTGTCTTTTTTTCGTGGGCTATTTTTCTAGCCAAGAGTTTTTTTTTTTAACGAGGCATGTGTGAAGCAAGGCTGTGAGTGGATGTCTGGTGAGAATAAACTGACTGCATGTCAGGACCTCTATATTCCCTGTCTTCCTTATTAAGATCACATCTCACGCTCACTCAAACTCGCTTCGTTTCTTAGTCAGACTTGCCGTCTCATTGCATCCGTAACTGTGTTCGAAATGACACACCTACTTGTCCTGTATATTAGTGCAGTGCTATATATGGTGCTAGTATATTCTGTACACAACATACTATTAATGGCATAATAATGTGCAGTGTATAGTGTATATAGTGTATTTTCTGTGAGGTTTTCACCATTATCTTTTGATGTGCTTTATAGTCATGTGACTACCAGTCAATCGGATTGAATTGAGGACGCAGTTCTTTCACAATTACCTCAAACACGCTTCGGTTTCCCCCTCACCGTGTTAACTGTTTTGAAAGCTGAAAATGATGTGGCGAGCCACAGAAAATGTCTTCAAGGCAGTACAATGCTTTAACCTTCATTCGACACAACTAGCATAAATATCTTTCTTCCTGTTCTGTCCTCTAGCTTAAGCTGTCAGGGTTAGTTTACAGATCGTTGGAAACGGAAATATTTATTTTAGCATTACATGTAATTTATCTAATCTGTCAGCCTACAAAGCTGTTAGCTAAACAAACTCAAATCTGTTGCTTTTGCTAATAACTGATCGTTAGCTTGTTGGCATAATTAGGAAAGTAGCTAAGGTAAATGTTTTTTTTAAAGTCATCTGAATCAAGCCACGAGTATTTGCATCAGCGTATACTAACAATATTTTACGAAAAAATAAAACGATGTATTGAGGGACATTGTACAACTCCATAGTACAGGTATGTTTCACATAATCTGATGTATAGCAAATATATTGATCGATAAACTTTAGCTTGAGCAGCATGCTCCTTGTGCTTTTATCGTCCCTCTCTCGTTTACCCCTCCCCCCTTCTCTGCTGTGTTGCTTGGTGGCCGATTGACAGTAAGCAGTAAATTCGAAGCCCCCTGCATGTATCATCAGGACGTTTTAGTCAAGGACAGCAGGTAGACGCCACATGGTGTGATTCTCCTCTCCTGTCTCACAGCCTGGGCAGCCATGTTGCTGCTCTGCACCTTTCTCTTACAGCCCACTTTCTGATATATTGTCTATAGCTGTCAAAGTCTTTTTGATTAGGATGTGGCCATGTGGGCAGTGCAGCAGGTAGACTTGCTGCTTTATACCTCCAGAGTCTTAGGTATTTATTCTATGGTTAAAGCCTTTGTGTATGCCTTGTGAATTCTGTATGTATTTGGAGTGTGTGTGTGTTTGTGTGTTTGTGTGTGTGTTTGTGTGTGTGTGTGTGTGTTTGTGTGTGTGTTTGTGTGTGTGTGTGTGCGTCAGTTTCTTTTGGTTTTCTGCTCTCTAAAAACATGCCTTATTTGGATAGGTGCCTCTGAGTTGGCCACAATTGTGCAAATATAGTGTGTGTGTGTGTGTGTGTGTGTGTGTGTGTGTGTGTGTATGTTTGTGTGTATGTGCAATGACACAGTACTAGAATACATAACACTCCTGCTTAGTAATGCTACCAGATGCAAAGGAAATGCAATATCTACACAGCAACATGTTCTAAGTTTTGTTAGGATGAAATGAATCAGTGCCCTAAAAGACTCCTTCAGCTACAGCACACTATATGAACAAAAGTATTGGGACACCAGACTTTTCCCTGCACTAGGGATCCTTTTCACTAGGGAACTAAAAGACCCAAACCTGTTCCAGCATGAGAGTACCCCTGTGCACAAAGCTAGCACAAAGTCTTGAGTGGCCTGTAATAGAGCTCAGACCTCAAACCTACTGAACACTTTATCATGTATTGGAACACTGACAGCACCCCAGGCCTTGCAGACTTTTTCTTGTGCCATTGTAACTGAATTAACACAAATCTCCACAAGCTCACTCCAAAATCAAGTGGAACATCTTCCCAGAAGAGTGGAGGTTATTGTAGCAGCAAGTGAATGTAGACTTGGGTGTCCAAAGAGCACATACCAATCTTGTGGTCAGGTGTCCACAAAAATGTAACTACCGCAAACTAGAATTTCACCAGGTTTCACTGCACTGGACTAAAAAAGCGTTTACTATTAGCTCACTTATACTAAATGTTAGAGGGCAGATGTTGAATCCTGTCAGTAAATATTTAAGAGAAATGTGTAAAACCTGTATAAATCTGTAGAATGAATTGTTTTCCTCCCTAATCTACTATTTCTGTTGGAAGTTCTTTGAAATTTCTGGTATTTGCTGCCATTGTATTGTCTGATACCAGAGACATTGATTGTTACTGAGTGTTAGAAAAGAAACTTCATACAGGGGAAAAGAAAGAGATTCAACATCTGTCCTCAACCATTTATAAGCGAGCAGTAAACTAATAGGCTTCTGTTTTTTAATCTGTCCATGTGCAAGTGGTAGATTTGGTAGAAAGATTCTTATAAGATACAAATTACAACCTATTAATGTGTTTATTGTTTTGTTTTTTCCAAAATCCAAAGGATAATTTGTTATTTATTCACACAAGCTTAAGAAGAGTTATAGCAAATCTTCTAAACCTGACAGAAATGATTCTGAAAATCAGAACACATCAATTTGAAGCATTTGGTGAAATGTCATTATGTTCCTGTAGCTAATTTCTGCCAAAACCATGTCGGACATAACTTTTATATACAATTTATGCATTTACATACAGCAATGTTCTGAAGCGAAATCTGCATATTATTATTTTGTCTAAGCCAAATAATGTCCAAATTTGAATTATTTTTAATGCATGTATAAAAGCTTTATTTGTTTTCCTCCTTGATAGGTTGTTGCTATTATTATTATTATTATTATTATTATTATTATTATTATTATTATTAT
>JAAIIK010000041.1:6273709-6289152 GCA_014706435.1 Silurus glanis | reverse complement strand
ATTATTATTATTATTATTATTATTATTATTATTATTATTATTATTATCATTATCATTATCATCACTATTAATACTATTATTACTATTTCAATTTATTGTTAAGCAGTACAAGATGTCACAGGAGTATTGTTTGGCCAAGATCCATAAGATCCATTGCAGAAATTTATTAGCTCCATAAGCATTCACATAATTAGTGATGTAATTTGTAATCAGATGCAGCTTATTTTTATTCTGTACTGGTAAAGAATATGTTCCAACCTCAAGTGAAAACCAATTTGTGAAAAGGGAAAAAAAAAAAACTGTAATGGTTTTTAAGAACTGGGTTTATTATCTAGTTCTCCACATATTGGTGGAGTTTCTCAAGCATGTAATAAGTTTTTCACAGGGTTTTGTTTGTTGCTGGAACGGTGTAAAATAGCAAGAAACAACAGCTCTCCCTGATGAAGAATTCATTTACAGTGGATGTGTTCTTAAGACTATTGGTCAATTAAATCCTATGCAAGGTCGTTGACTTCAAGACCAATTACACTATATGTTTAATGTGACATGGGCTTATGATCCTAATGTCCACTTGCTGTCCATCACTGGGTTAATATACTGGCACATCTCCCGTGTTGTTGCTCAGGTCTAGGATGCATAAAATTGTATAGAATTTGAAGGCCTTATTTTCAGCATGGAGGTTCAGAGAAAACCCCTGGAGAAAGTTTGGATATTTTGTTGTCGATGTCACTTATGCGTATCACATTTACCTTTAAGATGATCTTTATTTCTTTTACTAATTTAGCAAGAAAATTGAACTCAATTATGGAATGTTCTGAAAATGGTCTGCAATTGTTTCTAAATGATTGGCAGGTCCTTTGTTTCAGTTGATAAGAACTTAACAAAAAAAAAATCTTCCTGGTCATGCTTAGCTCAATTTAATTATTACAAGTGGAAGGGGATGAGCATGTTAAATGCAAAAACAGGTTTACAGACATTTTGAAGAATTTTGGTAACAGAAATTGCAGCAATTTCCTCAGACTTTCACATGACTGATGACGTAAATGCCATATCGTGCTACGACAAAGCTATAAAACTCTTTTACGTCAATGTGAAAGTTCACTTCTTGCTATCCTATTTTGTGCATTCTCTGAGAAATTTTGACCTCTTACCCTCTGTGCTTCACTCTCTCTTTCCTCTGCAGGGACTTGTGGCCGTTTCGTCCCTCTCTTAAACTCCACCCTTCTTTAAGGTAAAGGTTGGTTGTTTCTGTAGAAGATGTTGCTGTTACCTGTGGGTATTGATGCTTGGATGTCCTTGTTGTCCATCCTTTCCACTGTGTGACATTTGTTCCCCAGTTTAGCACCATGTGTTCATTGCTGTCACGTGGGAAACTCCAAACTACGTCACACGTTTGTTTTTTGCATATTTTTTTTTCCCATCTTTCCCCTGCAGAACATGTTGTGTCTAATTGTGACTGTTATTGTGTTTGTCAGTTCTCATCACTTCATCTCTTCATTGTCTAAGCTTTTGTTTGCACACAAAGATGGTGATGATGTCGAACTAAAAAAGAAACTGGGTTTTTTTTTTGCTTTGAGGAATTTTTTTCTGGTCCTTGAGCCTCCTGAATTGAGAGTTCAGGAGATTTCTTGGTGTGTCTAGTCATGTAGTTTGTGGAAACTATCCACACTTAAGGGTTGTCCACCATGATCATGGATACAAATCTTCTAATGTCTCACTGTTTGTAGGTAATCCTGCACAATTACATTCCATATCCTATAAAGGCGTTCTTTGTAAACAAGAATAAAGACTATAACTGTATGAATCTGGTGCCGTACATTTTGTAAACCAGCATGCGCAAAAGTGCGACCTGATGGGTTTGATCCAGTTCCGAAAGAATTAATTCACGTGGAAGCAACTCTGCGACTTCCAACTCCCCTCCCCAAGCAAAACCAGAATCCCTGGCGCCGACTCAAGTGTGAAAACCTCGTGAGTTTGTTTAAAGCTGAAATATTTTATTTGGACCTTTCTACATAATCTCTGTGTGTGTGTGTGTGTGTGTGTGTGTCTGTCTTTCAGAAAAGGCAGCAGTGGAGAAGCTGGACGGGAGATGGAGCTCGAGGACCTGCACGAAGATGAACCGCCCTCTTCTGACGATCGCTCATAAGCGTGTGCGCTTTATCAGCCATAAGCTCCACTCTTTACTTCTTCCTACGTTACACGCTGCATTAAACCTTACTTTTCACATCAACACAATCGTCATAAACTCTCCACAGTTTGCAAACGTTTCCAATATATATCCTGCTTTCTCATTCTCCTATGAAGTGTCTTATTCCAAAGCCTTTTGACGCTGGCGGTTTGGCCGGATCTACCTTGCTTTGCGATTAACACGTCGACCCTGGACTCTTCTCCTCCGCTGTGCAAAGACACTCCTCCTGCCAACCACAGTCCTGTACAGAGGAAATCTCTTGTATAAAGAGAAGTCTGGGATTTTAAGGAGCATTCAAGAGCATCCCGTATCGTTTTATTAATTGGCTTTGCAGACATTTTTCTTTCCTCATGCTCTCAACACGTTTTACCCTTCTTCATTTATGAATGGAGATTTTTTTTTTTTTTGATGGCAAACCGAACATTATAACATTGTTTAAACTATGGATGGACCGCCAGAAGCCTGGGAACTCATTTAAAGCAACATAGCTTCATCGTCTCACTGGAAAAGTGAAAGAAGGGAAACATTTTGTACATATGTAATGTCATTTTGATGTTGTGCTGCCTTTTACTGCTTTGCATACTGTTATATTTATTGGACACATGGCCAGTTTTGGACTGCTTGCTATTTTGGTACACACATGCACACACCAATTGAAGATTGTGGTTTTTTTTATTCAATTGGGCAAAACTCCATAGCCACTATGAGAGGGCTATGATTTTTTTTCGTACAAGCACACATTTCAGAATAGGGCTAACATGCAAATGTTAGAGGGCTCCTCATTTGAAACACACACACACACAAAAATCACTACAAATGATCTGCAAATGAGCTACAAATCACTAGGACATGGATGATGGTAAATGTTTCAAGTCTAAATCGTTCATTTAGACTGTAGTAACACAGACACCATATTGTGTGTCACAATGTGCTATTGTCTCCCTACAGGAGCAGAATGTGTCATCGTTTACCCAGTCTCGCCACTTCGCAGTGGCTTATTTGTCAGCGAGAGATGCTGACAAGAGAACGCCCGACGGTTCGTCTGTCGTAAACGCATACATAAACACAATCACAAGTCATTGAGTGTGTAGAAAGCAAGAAGACAGGATCTCTCTCGCTCAGTGCTGTGCTGTCTGAACGCTGTGATTAGCATGAAACTCGGAACGTCGCGTGTTATTCAACATTTACACCTTCCTTTTGTCCTGGATTACATCCGTACAATGTTCACCCGGGTTCGGGGAGATGAAATTGGTTTAACAGGCAACTGCGGGCTGCTGATAATCAAACGTTTTTTGAATTGACCGACATTTCAATTGGATTGACGCAGTAATTCCTGCTCTGAACAAATAAATATTGCAGTGATGTCTTTTGATAGTGCCAGTCGTAAGAACTGCTAATTAAACAGCTCACGTTTTCCCAACATGATTTGTTTAATCGTAAACTGTTAGATTTCCGCATAATTAAAAAAACAGTCTAATAATCGTAGTAAATATCATCTGAAGCGGGACATGTCGAGCTTTCAGCAGCCAGGGATCGCTTCCAGAGTAAAGATGGCAATGCCTAATCTGATTATTGAAATATTAGGCACATCAAAGCAATGTTTAGCCACATAGATTTTTTTCAATGCAGCTATTAGTAATAGCACTTTACCTACACTTACATTTCTGGGCAAAAAACTGGTCAAAACCCAAAACAGCAATATGTAATGCTATATTTTGTGACATTAACTGTCACGGACATGAATCTAGGCACGAGAAAACCAACACAATATGGTCCTTTAATTATTTATTCTTCTGCAGGTGTATAACAATTCAATCAATTAAGCTCATATAATAATAATCATATAATCACCAAACAGCACACCGAACCCTGGAGGCTTCTGGACTCCACCTTCAGGATATTAGATGTAGAAGAAAACCTGCACATTATGCCTAATTCCATCTGGGTTTTTCTTTTTATTTCATGATTTGTATTGACCAGCATTGCTGTTTTATGGACAGCTGTTAGAATTTGGCTTTTGTATTCGGTCCACTGGATGTTTAAATACAGAGGTGTGAGTTCCCACATTACCTTGGCTTTCTGAATGACGTAACGACTCTCATGTTCCCTAACAGATGGTGTTTTCTCATCGTTACCCATTAGCCTGACTCTCTCTCTCTCTCTCTCTCTCTCTCTGACAAATACCTTTAATTTCCCGTTGTGTATAAATGGCCATTTCTTTTGATCATCCCCTGTGTTTGGAGGAGAAATGAATGTAACACGTTTGTGTGTTTGTGGATGTGAAGTGTAGCAACTAAAGCAGGTATGCGCACACTTCAATGTTGTTTTTTTTTTTTTTTTTGGATGCACCAAACAGAAGTGTACAGTGGTCACAAATCTATAATCAAACACAGCATGTGGGTTTCACAAACGTAATGCACGTGTCCCCTTAAACGTTTACTATGCACTTGTTTGTTGTTTGTACGTCGTATGCGTCACATATGGCATGTCCAGGACCTCAGTATAACCTCTGAACTCGTTACAAAAGCCTCTACTATCAGGTGCAGTATATTCATAAACACATTACGACTCAAGTATCTTATTCTACAACTCGTACGACTCAAGGATATTAATAAAAAAACCCTTTAACACATTCTATTGTACACATACAGTATGACTAGCTAACGTGTATGTCTTGCTCTGAGGTTTATTCTGTGTATATAGATGCTTTATAGTGGGGAAAAAAATGGACAGTGAGCTCTGTCGTGTGTTTTCTGTTCTAGTTCGGGTCATTTAGTTGCATTTGTGCAGTGCCTCAGTCACTTATTACTCTCTCTCACACACACACACACAGAGACGTCGCAGTGGTTGTGACACCGCGAACTGTACATTCTTAGCTTAGGAGTTCGAAAGAGAAAAAAGTGTGTAGTGCACGGATTCTCCATAGCTTACACTGTGAAACACTACATCATTTAAAAAACCACTACATTTACTTTTCTTTTTTTTTTTTTTTTTTAAATATGATTGTATAGCACCTCGTCACTTTTTAGGTTAGCTAGACAAAGCCTGCATTCCACTACTGGTTTAGACACAACCTTATCGATTTCCTTTTTAGCCCTGTGCATAGTATTGACCCTTGTGTTTAATCACAATCTTCATGGATCTTCTCTAAAAGATGTGCACCTCTGTAATAAAAAATAAAGTCTGTATATTTCAATTCGAGATCAATTCATATCAATTGCGATATAAAACTATATAATAAATCTAGAGGTCAAGTGATGGACTTGAAACCAAGTGGTGGCTTAGAGGTCAAGTGAAATATATTGGAGAACCAGTTGAAGAGATGAATTTAATTGATTAGGGGTCTCAACCGTCACACTGAGTCACGTCATTTCGTTTTCCTCCACATTCGCTCTTTGGTGACATTGTCACGAGTCAAGTAATTGAGAGTGTAAGAGCATAACAGCAGGCTTTTCAGGTGGTCCTTGTGACTTATTTACAATTGCAGTAATTGCTCGCTCAGCCTTGTGCTGATTGAACGATTGAATGAGTAAAAAAATTTAATTGCGCATTTTTTTCTTCTATTGAGGGGAGGTTCATAAACAGCTCATCAGTCCTTCCTTCACCCTGACACATTCAAATGATTTATTGTTTGGATTTCTAAAAATCAGCTGATTGCCTGCAGAAGAAGCCTCCATATAAAACAGTGTGGAGGTAGTAAATACATACGGTACTTATTTTCTGCTTGGTCAGAATTTAAATGAGTAACAAAAGCCATTTCTATATTTCCATCTGTTGTGATTGGTCTTCATAAATACTGAGCACTGAGAGGACACCTATCCATGTTCTCCGTGTGTTTTATGTGAATGTGGCTGGAATTTCCTATACAATGTCAGGTCTGGGTAAATCCAAAACTTTCCATAAGAACCCTGCTAATGTCGAGTCACCAATAATAGCATGATGATGCACCAATGTTGATTCAATCCTGGCACTCTGGCTAATGTTGCCCCAGCCCCAATATCCCAATATCAGTGTGGTAGCAGCAGGTCATTATGAAACGTCATGCCATTATTCTACTAACCATTAGCAAGCTAGTTAGAAAATGTGCTAATTGACTGACAGTTTTGCTGATATCGCTGTCAATAACTAAATTCTTCATTCAAACAGAAAAAAAGTTTTACTTTCGTTGTGCTTTTTAACAAGGGCTGATTTTTCATATCCACTCAAAATCCACTCACATTTATGAACCTAAATACACAGGGGTGTGTTGGATACCGTGTTGGATACAGTGTTGGAATGCTGTGCAGGTCTTTTGGATCCAAAGCTTTATGGTTGTAAATATTTATCGATCCTTCTGTATGCATCTAAGTTTCCAATTGATTTCTGTCTAAACAAACTGCAGAATTCTCATGTAGAAATGTCTCATTACTCTTTGCTTCAGTGACTCGTTGTTGTTACACGGATGTCTGTATTCTTGTGCATTAACCTGAATGTACTTATTATAATTATTACGGGGGAGAAAAAAAAAGCATGGCACAGTAAAAACTATTGAATGCAACTTGTTACCATGTACATATGTACCAAAATCTATAAAGAGGCTATTTTTTGCATGCTTTTTGTACATTTAGAAAATTCAAAGACAATAAAGAGCTCAAAACCAATGGGAATGTGTTTTTAATGATAATGCGAAATTCCACAATACAATGTTTATTTGCTTGTGCCCACATGAGATCAGAAATAATAAATGAATGAGTACATATGTTGCTAAAAATGATGTGTTTTGCTTGTGCGTTGTCAGGTTTGATTGATTGATTGAAGTTTTAAACCTCTACATTAAGCTTTCGTATCAACGTTGAGTTTATTTTCGGTTTTGTTGGTACAAACATATTTGCATATGTGCATTGTGTAATTGAACCTGATTATGCTGGACGACGTTCAATAAGACAAAGCATCAAACCCTTTTTTTTTTTTTTTTTACATTAAAAGGTAACCACACAATCTCTGCTCTAGCCTGCTGACTATAATAATAACTAATACAAACAATGTCCATCAATTTTTAACGATAGAATTGAATGCCGGAACCCCATTACAAAATAAAATGCATTAAAAAAATAAGTCAAGCGAAAAATTTCCCATCCCTGGTACAGATAAACTGCAGACTGATTACAACCAAGCTAATTATAGAGCTAATATATTAACATTTGTGTAAATGGACAAAAGTATTGGGAAACCTGATTTTTTTTTTTTCCCAGACATATGTGGTTCTTCCCAAACTGTTACCTCACAATTGTACAGGACGTCTTTGGATGTGGAAGCATTCAATTGTTTTCTTCACCTGAACTAGGAGATACAAACCTGTTCCAGCATGACAAGGCCCCTGTGCACAAAGCCAGCTCTATGAAGATATCCTTTGGAAGATGTTGAGTGGCCTACTGTAGATCTCTGACCTCAACGCTGAGCACCTTTGGAATGAATTTGAACCCCAGTCCTACTCACCTTACATCAGTACCTGACATTACTAACACTCTTGCGGCTGAATAAGCACAAATCTCCATGAACACACTTCAAAATTTAGTGGAGCATCTTCCCAGAAGGTTAATAAAACAGCAAATGAGGACTAAATGATGAATGTGATGTTTTAAAATACATCAGAATCTAATAATAAGTTCTCTATAGTGTCCTAATGGAACATTTAGTATTTTGCACTTAATTTCAGTCCACTAATCTGATTGGATGAACAGCCTTTTAAGAGTGTTTACATCTAAAATTGTTTTCATGTGTGTATGTATTAAAATGTAAGTAAATATAATTACTGGAATGATTAGAGTTTTAGGCTGGTTGTATCCTTACTCTGCAACCCGATAAGCCAGTGTTCATTTATTCATTGCTAGAGACTTGAAAGCACTTTTGTACGACGCTATGGATGAGGGCGTCTGCTAAATATTATCAATTAAAATGTACTGGAATGTTTCCCTGTTTATATCACTTTGCTACATCGAATTTCAATTCTACCAAAAAGTCAGACTACTACAGAAGAGTTAAGTAAAACCGTCAGCAGACATGGCAAATGAGTATTTTCATGAATATTAATTGATCTAGTTCCATCCGCAGAGCAAAAATATCCATATTATTCGAAATATCACTTGGGAAAAACTGCTGTAAATGCAATATGGATTTGCTATGGTGCTGTTGTGATCACTCGTACTCAGTATTACACTGATATGAAGTATAACCACTTTTAGCACAGACAACATCACTTAATGCAGTCACATCACTGATGAATTGTGGATTCTGATTAATTTGCTATAAACTTTATTTATTTTATTAAGATGGTGACATTTCAGCATGTAGACATTTGACTTGTTAGCGGGAGTTTTGAGTGTCACAATTATTTTAAACAGAATGAGGTAAAGTCTTTAGGTCAGAGGAGGAGATTCGTGTATGCGTGTGTGTGTGTGTGTGTGTGTGTGTGTGTGTGTTTTAACTTAAGGGAGAAATAAGAAAGGCTGGTTAAAAAAAACGCCAACTGTCTTTAACTGTTGTTAGGAAAATAGTCAACCTTTTTTAGACATCGCCCTACATACAGTATCCTACAACATTAAACATACCTATCATGAAATACAAAAAAAGAAATGTCATTGTTGGGGAATAAATCACTTTGAAACATGTGTTATAGGAAAATCAAAACTATGATGTGTTAAAAGGAGAATTCTTTAATGGTGTGTGTTTAATACAAACACTTCACCTGTAAGTAAACACTGTATATTGATGTGTGATACAATGTGCCTGGTGTTACCACTATAGGCTCCATATTCACAGGATTCCCAGAGCAGGGACTGAGTGTGTGTGATACTTTGCATGTCATGTAGTTAAACAGAAATGACCTTTCAAAAAAAAAAAAATCCCTGAAAACAATAAGGGGTAGAAAATATTGTGTGCACCGGAGGATCAGAAACCAATGACAGTAAATCTAAAAGTAGTTCATTTTGTATTTATTATTTACAATATACGCTCTACAAATTCAGCCTTTAAACATAATCCCAATGTTACAGTCAGTTTCTTTGTAGTCTGCGGTCTTTAGAGCTGAAGGCAAAAGGAATTAATGATATGTTTTTATGAAAGTGTTTTGTGTGTGTGTGTGTGTGTGTGTGTGTGTGTGTGTGTGTGTGTGTGTGTTCATTCATAGGTCTCTCAGGATAGGTATCAGGCCTTTCTCCTGATCCAGTGCAGTGAACTCAGTATATATGTATTCTTTTCTAACTTTTAGTGCAGACAGGTTTTTGTCAAATGCCTTCGTTTCATTTCTCTTGTGTTCCCTCCTTTGCAAAAGGGGAAAAAAAAAACAAAATTACCATGGCGATAATGAAATGTGAAATTAGCTTGTTTTTGTAGTTGTCAAAACCATTTGCATAATGTGTGTTACCTTGGCTTGGTCCATCTTCACCGACTCGGGTTCCTGCGGAGGAGCAGAAATGAGCTTCTATTTTCACAAGCACACAGTTGTTTTAAAAATCAGCATGTGCTGACAACCAAGAGCTGAAAGAGTGTGATATTGTACAGAACTGACATTGGCGGGTTTAAATGCGAGATGTTTTACAAGAATCTGCGTCTGAGGTTTACCCAGAAAGAAGCCCTGTTCATGATTTCCAAGTAAAAAAAAAAGAAAAACATGATCATCACTGCCTCCCCCAGCCCCCACCCCACCCCCTGCTCACTTGCTCACGCTCTCTCTCTCTTCATCTATCCTTTTTTTCTACACTTCCTCTGTCTCTTGTCTTTCTGTCTCTCACTCTGTCCTCTGTGGAGGTGCTCTGAGTTCTGCAGGTTAAGTTGATCCCCCACTTTTGTCGCTCTTTGAGAACGATGGGTTCTGTCAGCGCACTGTTGCTAAGGTAACTGTTGCTTGGGGGTTTCCAAGGAAGCCTCTGTATTACATGTCCTAGAGACTAAAGAAAGGCTGTCTGCATGCACACACACACACATACATATGCACATACATACAGATGCAACCACTCAGAACACCTACACTCATAACATCCCTCACTGGGATCACATATTACATGTTAATTCATTAATAATGCAAACATCAGTGGTGTGGGTATTTGGCAACATTACCAGGTCAACTTAAGCTCTCATATTCTTACTTTAGGCACTACCAGGAAGTGAGTAGGACGTTTTATTGTTATTCAAAATGAGCAAAGCATGACTGTTGAGTGGGATAAGAGAAAAAATACTTGGTGTACTTTTCAGTTCTTTCTTTACCACATACTATAAATTCAAACATAGTGTAACACGCTGAAAGCACATCTGTATGAGTATATTTTAAATAGGAGAACTTCCTAAGTACGAGCTTTCAGTATCCAAGTGAGATTAATCACACTTTTCCTACTAGAGGACGAAATACAAACGTCCGACCTCTTGTAGTTTTACTGTTTCAGTACAAATTGTAAAATGAAGCAATTGAGTTTTGATTAGAAGTTTTGTGAAGTATCTTCTCTTGAATATAAAGTATGTGTTCAGTACATGCTTAAGTGTTTTTTTTTTTTTTTAGCAAATATAGTAAACATTTTCCGTTAGATAATAAAAGGTCAATTACTTAAAGAGTGGAAGTCGAGTACACTGCAATAACAGTCTGACACGTTTTGGGGATTAAAGGTGACACGAAAATGGCGTGTAAACAGGATGCGTGTCAATTTCTTGGAACAATCAAAATGATAACGTTGAAACTTACAATATAAGGTAACAATATAAACTCTTATAAAATCCATTGTAACCCATATTTTATACATTTATATAATCTTCCAAATTGGTCTCCATTTGGCGATTTAGTTAATAGACACGTCATATATAAGTACACATACATACACCATGTCTAGAATGTACTGTTCTAGCATGACAGTGCTCCTGTGCACACGATATAAGATGAAGAACTGCACAGAGCCCTGATGAACTGGAAGGCCGATTGCTAGACAGGTTTTCTCACTTGACATAAGTGCCTGAATTGCTAACTCTCCTGTGGCTGAGTAGACTCAAATTCCCACAGCCACGCTCAGAAATCCTTCCCAGAACAGTGAAGACTGTTAGAGTAGGAAAAGGGACTCAGTTTTAATGCCTGTTCTTGTAAATTCGGATGTCCAGCAAGTGCATTATGTCTATACAACCCAACTATCCAGTCATCCAGAGCACAGCTGATCTCTCATTATTCAAAGCAGCATCCTACATGTGCTTCCACGAACCCGCTCAAAGTGTCGTCATCACCTGTATATTATTATATTATTGTGAACACTAAGTGCACTGCTTATACTACTTATAGCTAAAAATCTCCCTTGGCTCGACATATTTTAATGCGGTTTTAAAAGCAGCTAACAGCTTAAAAGCCTATTAGTATTAAATATGTTAAGTACAACACGCAGACCCATATAACAGCTGATATGAATGTTCAGAGCTGCTAAATGTGTTTGTTTTTGAGAGTAGCGTTTTCTGAACCCCCATTACGCAATTACAACCAGCATTTTCCTCTCAGCACATCCTTTAGAATTTCACCTATCATTTTACTGCATTTGATTTTACATCAAATAATACGCTTGCATTTTAGAGTATCTGATTTACCATGAAGGTTTTTTTTTTTATCTCTGTGTTGCTCATTAGCTCAGACAGACCTTCCTTTCTCTGTCCATGTTCACAATTGGAACAAACTACATAAAGACAGTGCTCTCACATTTTATTACCTTTACATTAGAGGGGGAAAGAGATAACCATTAAGCCAGTACAGTTACGAATCTTGTCAAGAGGTAGATTTCAAGCATTTTAGCAAATCTATTAGAGATATTTTTCCTTTAATTTCCATTAAACCAGAGCATTTCAGTCTAGCTCAATTCAAATTAATTCATTTTTAATTACTATAGTGTAGATTTACATCCATAATAAACAAGCCAAAGTTACCAGTGACAAGATGACACGAGAAACAAACCTGACCAAGATTTTTCCTTTTCATTTGTTACACTGGATATCAGGATTTGAATTATATCAAATAGGGATTTGTTGAATATTTGTTTTTTGAACCCCCAATATCAGTCTGGAGATTAGGATGGTGAGTTGAGTAGGTCTGAAACTGAAAGTGTTTTCTACAGTAAATGAAGGCATACTGCCATCTAGTGGACATTAAAGAAATGGCATGAACGTCCTCTCCTGCTGTAGCTTTTGAGTTCAAAATGACCAGAAATTGTAATTAATCAAATACACGATAATTAGATGAGAAGCCAAATTATATTCAACCTTGGTAGAAGCTGGAGGTTATTACGGGTCATTCTGGAAGTATTGGCACCTTTTGTAACATGTTCAATGAGTGAACACATTCAGTTGGTGATTTTTCAATCATATTGAAGAACATTTAAGTGGTGATTCCCCCCAAAAAATGAATAAAATAAAATAAAATAAAATAATAAATGCTGGTTTCATACTAAAAATATATATGGAGCTTTACATTTTTACAAATTTTGTGATACACACATTTCAGTGTTTCGGCAAGTCATTTTGCGTTTGGAAGAGCTATCTATAGCCTAGTATAACCCCCTGGCAACCATGTTTTGGGTTTTAAAAAATCCTGAAGCCCCACAAAATTAATAATCTACTTGCATATTTTATATGTATGCTTTTGTACCCTGTTTCCTAAAAGGGTGGCAATAAATTCCTGAGTTTGTGAAGTTTAACAGGAAACAATGCCTTGACCTCACCAGATTGAAGGAATGCTTACCTGTTCCTGCACCGGGGTCGATTTGAATTTCATGGTTTTATAGAAATCCTTCTTTGGCACTAAATGCAGAAGAACCACATCACACACGACGGTGGCCTGATAAAAGGAAGCAGCTGCATCAAAGTTGTTACACTGGTCCATTAACACACTCTTTTTTTTTTTATAACAAGCCACTTCCTGACGGCTGTCTTATTTCTCAACTTATCTCTGTTCAGTGTTTTATCACAGGAAGCCTCGTAACTTCCCCTTTATTATTAAACAACTTTACACAATTCTACAGTAAGTGTATGATCATCGTTGTCACATAACACAATATTAATCATTCTTAATGCATGTTAGGTCCGTTGAGAAAAACACTCCAATCAGTAATGCATTTAATGAGGGTAGTGGAAGTGTGTCTGACGCTTGGTTTATAAATCTTAGTAGCTGCAGATGAAGTGTGCGGTGTGATGAGTCCGGTCAGGATGACTGTCTGTGAAACTTACCACTCCGAAGATTCCCACTCCTGACCCTATGGCTGTTAGTGTTGGGATGATGTCAAACTTTCTCGCCTAAAAAAAAAAAAATTTGCAATGACGATTACAGACTAATGATAGTACAGAATGTACACTATGTGGACAAAAGTATTTGGACATCTGACTTTTCCAGCCATATGTGGTACTTCCCCTAAAGCTATCACAAAGTTAGCAGCACACAACTGTAAATGTCAAATAACAATGAAGATATGGATTACATGGGCTGGAGTGGAAGATCTTTTGACCACAACCATTCCTAACACCTTTAAGATCAACTGAAATGCTGACTGCACTCCTCACCTACATCATTTACTAATGTCCTTGTGGCTGAATGAAAACAAATCTCCACAAACACATTCCAAAATCTGGTGGAACATCTTTCCAGAAGAATACAGATTATTATAACAGCAAATGGGAATCAAATTTTTAGAACCAAACACAAATCTTATGGTCATGTGATCACAAACTGTTTTTCAAAGTGTAAGTGTGTGATCTTACCTGTCCATGTACGATGATCTCAATGAATATGCCAAACACTTTCATGAGTGTTCTCTTCTGGATTTTATCCTCTGCGTAATATTTTGCCGTTCTGAAACATCAGTACATCAATATAAAGGAATGTCAGCAATATGGCATGCTTTTAGATTAGATTAGATTAGATTAGATTCAACTTTATTGTCTTTACACAAGTACAAGGCAACGAAATGCAGTACATGCATTTTACAGGAAAACAATCCACAACTGGGTGATGTCACATAACTTGATGTGTAACTGGCCAAATTGATTATTTTCCAATGGCAGCACTTCCCAAGATTTTTTATTTTCATTTAAAACAGTGTTTGTGATTTCCTAATGTTAATGTTTGTTATTTATTCATTAAAAGTGTGATTTTTAAACCATTTGTAGTACATCTAATGTTGTTGTAAGTTCCTTCATGTTCTCTATAAACAGTGGGTTTTCTTACCAACCTGTGTTTTTAAAAATGAACACAGAATAAAATTAGGTCTATCGTAAAAAAGAAAAAAAAAAAATCACTAAAAATGTAAATAAATAAATGAATAAGAGTATAAAGTGACAGAAAAAAAAAAAGGGCATGAATAACCAGATAAAAACAAGCAGATTGCTAGATGACTTGGGCATTATATTAAATCACATGCCTTGGAAAATAAATATGCTTTTAATCTATAGCAAAAAAATAATTTTGTGTGCAGTGATTAGAACTGGTGTCTCATGTTAAACTGATCATAATTGGGTCATAATTTGGGATTGTTAAAGATTGAGATGAGCATTAGCATTTAAAAAAGGTACACTATATACAAAGGTTTGTGGACCTCTGACCATAAGATATGCATGTGACATTTAGTCCCCATAACCTCGTTTTTCTAGGATGATGTTCCACTAGCATTTGGAGTATGGTTGTGCTCATTCAGCCATGAGGGCATTAGAGAAGTCAGGTATTGATGTAGGCTGAGCATTGTCATGCTGTCATGCTGGAGCAGGTTTGGGTCTCCTAGTCATGTGAAGGGAAAATTTAATGATAATGCATTTAAAGACTCATATAACTGTGTGCCTCCAACTTTTTGGGAAAGTTTGGAGAAGAACCACATATGGTCAGAAAATTTGGGCGTCTAAATACTTTTGCCCATATATTGTACTGTATATCTAAGTGAGATTTTTTTATTAAAAAAAAAAAAAAGCAGCAAAACAACAAAAATGGCAACAACAAAAAATCCTCTGCTCCAAAGGATGAAATCATCCATAATTTCAGTAGCCTACAAAGTGTTTAATGTTTATCTTGCTTGTTTCTTCCTACCTGAAATTGTATCCCACTGATGCTTGAGAGCTGTTTCCATAGAGGCCTTCAAATTTGTACTGGGGTATGCATTTTTCAATACGAAGGTCCAGATTACACTCCCATTCAATGAGAATCCCTATTGATCCACCCTGCCAAAAATGAGAAAAGATTTAGGCCTTTTACCTTTTCCAGCCAGAATATATATATATATAT
>JAAIIK010000041.1:6253029-6273609 GCA_014706435.1 Silurus glanis | reverse complement strand
ATTTAATAGGTTTATTTGTTGTACATTTTTCATTACATTTACATTTCAAACAAAAATTCTTATCCAATCAAATATTTTTCTTATATATTTTTTGGACATACGGCAAAGGAATGTAAGCTTTACTTATAATGATGATATAATATTAGAATAATAATAATAATAATAATAATAATAATAATAATAATAACAATAATTATTATGGTTGTATATCTGATTCACAAATAGAATGAAAAAATTCCCATTATTTATATTCAAGGTATATATCGTGAAAATTATATTTTAAGTGAATTTGATTCAGTATTGCATGATGGAAAGTAGACTTGAAATAGATATTTGGGATATACTGTATGTACATACAGTATATAATAGATTACATGTTTTTAAAATTCTTAATAATATTTACATACCTGATCTAGTAAGCTTTTTGAGCAGGAAACATCAAAAGAAAAAATTCTGAATAAAACCTGCTGTATAAGCATGTGTGAGACTTACCACTTGAGCTAACTCTGAGAACTTAAACCCAGAGAGGCTCACAATGTCTCCGAGCCTGAAGATGGGACACAGTCGATTTGCATTTTGGTCAAACAGGCAGGTTTTGAGATAACTTGAATTCACGCTTTCCACTAGATTACTTCTGCAGAAAGCCAGAAAAGAGAAAGATTTACACAGATTTACCTTGCAGTTGTGCTTGACCTACCAGTGTTCCAGCAATTTGGCTTAGCCATTATTAGTATAGCAGTTTTGCATAATTAGTAAGTTTTCAGGATCCCAGTATAAATCATCAGCTTGGATTACTGTCTGTGTGAGGTTTCTTGATTCATGTCAACTCAAGTAAGCGTTTATTGTAATTTCAGCAATATACAGTTGGTACGGTACACAGTGACAGTACATAAGACAGCATAAATCTATGCAAGACAACGCAGAACTAACTAAGACATAAGCAGACCTACACATAGGACTACTTAAAAGTGCAAATGTTTGCAAATGCAGCACAATACAGTACAATAAGAACATTAGCATAGTGAATGACAGGGCAGTGCAGACCAGCATACAGAGAAGGCATTGTCCATATAATAATAAAATACTGTCTTTGTAAACATTTTGTTCACCATGTCTGTATGAATTTTGTCTGGGATCTCCAGTGTCCTTTCACTGTCCAAACAACATGCTGGTATATATTATAGCAGACAATCAATTACAAAGCTTCACTCCTATTCATGAGAATGACTTAATTTCATTAATTTCCTCATCAAAATCATCAACCTGCATTCTCTTTCCCTTGCCTACAAGTTTCTTTAAACAGATAACTCCAGAGGTAATTGAACCTGTTTTAAAAATAATAAACTCTTCCATTAGCACTGGTTATGTACCAAAATCCTTCAAACTGGCAGTTATCTGGCAGTTACTGAGCAGCGCCACTGTTCCTACGTGCCTCAAGACGACGACCATCATTCCTGTGCCGAAAAAGTCTTCTGTCTCCTGCCTCAATGACTATCGTCCCATTGCACTCACACCCATCATGATGAAGTGCTTCGAGAGGCTCGTCATGAGGCACATAAAGACCCAGCTTCCACCCGCACTGGACCCCATGCAGTTCGCGTATCGTCCAAACCGCTCCACGGACGATGCTATCTCCACAACCCTTCATCTGGCCCTCACCCATCTGGATAACAAGGACACTTATGTAAGGATGCTGTTCATAGACTTCAGTTCAGCATTCAACACAATCATTCCTCAGCACCTGATCGAGAAGCTGAGCCTACTGGGCCTGAACACCTCCCTCTGCAACTGGATCCTGGACTTCCTGACTGGAAGACCTCAGTCAGTCCGGATCGGAAACAGCATCTCCAGCACCACCACACTGAGCACTGGGCCCCCCCAGGGCTGTGTGCTCAGTCCACTGCTGTTCACTCTGCTGACTCACGACTGTGCACCAATGCACAGCTCGAATCATATCATCAAGTTTGCCGATGACACGACCGTGGTGGGTCTCATCAGCAAGAACGACGAGTCAGCATACAGAGAGGAGGTGCAACGGTTAACAGCCTGGTGTGGAGCCAACAACCTGTCTCTGAACGTCGACAAAACTAAAGAGATGGTTATTGACTTCAGGAGAACACAGAGTGACCATTCTCCACTGATCATCGAAGAATCCTCAGTGGAGATCGTCAAGAGCACCAAATACCTTGGTGTTCATCTGGCGGACAACCTCACCTGGTCACTTAACACCAGCTCCATCACCAAGAAAGCCCAGCAGCGTCTCTACTTCCTGAGAATGCTGAGGAAAGCTCATCTCCCTCCCCCCATCCTGACCATGTTCTACAGAGGGACCATCGAGAGCATCTTGAGCAGCTGCATCACTGCCTGGTTTGGGAACTGCACCATCTCGGATCGCAAGACCCACCAGAGGATAGTGAGGAAAGCTGAGAAGATCATCGGAGTCTCTCTCCCCTCTATCATGGACATTTACACCACACGCTGCATCCGCAAAGCACACAGCATTGTGGATGACCACACACACCCGTCACACACACTCTTCACCCTCCTACCATCAGGGAAACGGTTCCGAAGCATTCGGGCCGTCACATCAAGACTGTGCAACAGTTTTTTCCCGCAAGCCATCAGGCTCCTCAACAAAGAACTGAACTGAACTCTCTCTCTCACACACAAACACACACACACACACACACACACACACACACACACACACACACACACTTACACACAACTGTGTGACTGATCTGTACAAACCGGACTCAACACACATCATACACTTCGCACACCCAGGTTTCAATACCAATCACACTTTTCATTATCGCAAAATGTTTACATGCCGTTTGTTGCTGATCTTCCGGGACTTGTTCTTTTGCACAATATTCTGTCGAATCCTTTGGTCACTGTTCACTTTATTTTGATTGCTGCTACTGCTGAATTGCACAAATTCTGTTTACATTTTTCTGTTTACATTGCACCTTATTCTGTCACGACAGGTTTTACTGGCGGAGCTATTTCTATTTTTATTTTTATATTTTGTGTATTGTGTATTGTCCTGCACTGTCCTGTGTTGTCTTGCACTGTCTTGTGTTGTCTTTTGCACAGTTTGCACCAGCTGCACACATGCACTTTATGTGGCGAGGATCCTGTGTTTTTCTGTTCTGTGACTGTTTGTTTTATGTTGTCTTATGTAGCACCTGGGTTCAGGAGGAACGTTGTTTCATTTCACTGTGTACTGCATCAGCTATATATGGTTGAAATGACAATAAAAGCTTCTTGACTTGACTTGACTCTTGACTTATCCACCCCCTAATTAAGAAACCTGACCTTGACCCATGTCAGCTGTCCAACTACAGACCAATATCAAATCTCCCTTTTATATCCAAAGTTTTAGAAAAGGTTGTAGCACAGCAGTAAGCTCACACCTACTTATGAATAACATTTTTGAAATGTATCAGTCAGGATTTCGGCCTCATCATAGCACAGAGACGGCGCTAGTTAAGGTGGTAAATGACCTTTTATTGTCCTCTGATCAGGGTTTTGTCTCCTTACTTGTTTTGCTCGACCTTAGTGCAGCTTTTGACACCATTGATCACGCTATACTACTTGCTAGACTTGAGAACGTTGTTGCAATAAAGGGAACAGCTCTCTCTTGGCTCAGGTCTTATTTGACTGATCGCTATCAGTTTGTTGATGTAAATGGTGAGTTCTGAACACTCTCTGAGGTAAAGTTTGGTGTTCCTCAAGGATCTGTCTTAGGCCCTCTGCTTTTCTCTTTATATATGCTGCCTCTTGGTGAAATTATTCATAAACATGGTATTCGCTTCCATTGCTATGCTGATGATACACAGCTGTATATTTCAGCAAAGCCAGATGAGAGAGATCAGCTTAACAATGTTGAGAAGTGTGTGAAGGACATCAGACAGTGGATGCTTGATAACTTTCTTCTGCTCAACTCAGATAAGACGGAAGTACTTTTACTAGGACCACATGCAGCTCAATATCACCAGGATCGCCTTCTTTCACCTTAGAAATATTGCTAAAATTAGAAATATGATGTCATTACAGGATGCAGAAAAACGAGTTCATGCTTTTGTTACTTCTAGATTAGACTACTGTAATGCTTTACTGTCTGGGTGTGCAAATAAGTGCATAAATAAGCTTCAGTTAGTTCAGAATGCAGCAGCAAGAGTCCTCACTAGATCTAGGAAATATGACCACATCACCCCTGTATTAATCAGTCTACACTGGCTCCCAATCAAATCTCGCATTGATTATAAAATACTACTACTGACGTATAAAGCACTTAACGGTCTCGCTCGCAGTATCTAAATGAAATTTTGTACCAGTATGATCCTCCACGCCTACTTAGATCGAAAGGTGCAGGCTATCTGTTGGTTCCTCAAATAATGAAGACTACAGCAGGGGGCAGATCTTTCTCTTATAAAGCCCCACAGTTATGGAACAGCCTTCCAATCAGTGTTCGGGACTCAGACACAGTCTCAGTGTTCAAGTCGAGGTTGAAAACATATTTATTCAGTCAAGCCTTTGATCAGTAGATTTTTTCTTAGGTAAAGGCTCAGATCTGGAGGGAACATGGATATAGAGTGTTTGGTGAACTGGGATATTTGTATGCTATCGTCCCCTCACATTCACACGTTCACTCAGGTTTGTTGATGGTGGTGTGGTGGGCTGCTTCTTATCCCAGAGATCCCTCATGTCTGTGTTGCCTTCTGGTTCTCCCTTTTAGTTATGCTGCCATAGCGAGTCTTGCCGGAGTCCAAACTGCACAGTGACATTAACTTTCATACAATAAGGACACTTAATAATCCATATCCTTCTCTTCCTGTCACCCCCTTCTCACTCTCTCTCTCTCTCTCTCTCTCTCTCTCTCTCTCTCTCTCTCTCTCGGTCGAGTTAAACTTGTTCCTGAGGTTCCAGTGACCACTGTTCCTGCCCCTCTCCCCTCCGTGGATCTTCCCACTTCGTCCAGGCCTGCCTCTGGATGGTGTTCTCTTCGACTGGAGGCCACTCTGTGCAGCTGGGGACGGTTTCTCATCAACGCCTTGGGTGGTTCCATGAAATTCCCGAGTAAGAACGGGAGCTTTGAGGATGGATTGGACTGTAGTTGATGTCAACAGTCTCGTACACTGACTCAGGAATACAGTTCGCTTCTGATCATCAACACTGTACCCTGCAAAATTGTATATCTGCTACAAATGGACATTCGGTGCAACCCAGATGAGGATGTGTTCCCTCTTGAGTCTGGTTCCTCTCAAGGTTTCTTCCTTATGCCATCTCGGGGAGTTTTTCCTTGCCACAGTCGCCACCGGCTCGCTCATCAGGGACAAACTTACTTATAAAGAACATATTCACTTTTAATCACCATATTATCTGTGTAAAGCTGCTTTGAGACAATGTTCATTGTTAAAAGCGCTATACAAATAAAAATGAATTGAATTGAATTGGTAGGTTGACAGGCTTCTTTAAATTGTCCATATATGTTAACGTGTGTGAATGTGTGTGAATGTGTGTGCATAGTGCCCCATTCCATGTGTGAGCACCATAACACACTGTGCCATATCCCATACGCACTGCAAAAATTATTTAGAAAGTAGATATATATTGAGTATAGTTAGATGTATCTAGTATTTCCTATTATAAGATTAGAACAAATAAAATATAAGATTATTTTAAAATCTATATTGAATCTATTTCAAGCCGTTCATACTCCTCATTGTCTTCTGTTTCTAGAAAGATGAAAAATGTTTAAAATGAAAAGAAAAAAAAAACCCAAATAAGCAAGTTTTAAATCAGTAATAATACTAAGAACTAGGTTTAATGATCTAATATTTGGTTTGTTGTACTCTCATAATAAAAAAAAATGGTGAGTGGCCATAAGTCTGACTGGACCGTAAATACATGTATAATATCTGACCCCTGCTTTACTGTTAAAAGAAAAAGCCAGTGTTCAAGTTTATCCCAAATGTGTTCAATGGAGTTGAGGGCAGGGCTCTGTGCAGGTCACTCAAGTACTCTAACTTTAACAAACCATGTTTTCATGGAGCTCACTTTGTGTGCAGGTTTGGCCTCTTAGTTTCAGTCATATGTGTGTGATGGTCAGATGTTCACAACCTATTGATCATACAGTGTACACCACTGTGCTTATGATAAATTAAGATAAATTATTGTCAAGCTTAAATTTTATTCAATTTGTATAAAAAATTCATTTTGATGGCATTGTGATTTAATATCACACACTAGAATTTACATAGCATTTACAATTAGAAATGTGGCTGATCATAGCTTAGACTGAATCCACCTTTAAGTACACATGGAATGGTCTCTCCCCGGAAAACTGTGATCAAAGTGAAAAAACAATTTGGCGCCGCACCATACACCCACAATCAGGCAATTTACATATATTGTTGCTTTGTCACCTACAGTATTAGCCTGTGTTGGACAATGGGGCAGATTTTAAGAACCAGAGGACCTGGGTGTTACATGCACACAAACTTCACACAAGAAGTAACTCACAATCCAAATCAAATAGAAATACATTCAGCCCCCGACCTACGAACGCCCGACTTTTCGGAGATACGAACACGGTCACGGCCACCCAGAAAAAAAATAAGTAAAAGAAAATCAAAATATATTCAAGGAAACTTTCAAAATCTGCACGTGCTATTCAGATTTGACAATGTTGCAAACAGAGGGAGTAGAAGAAGAACGCTTGGCAGGCCTGCATTGCGGGACGGAGAGCAATACCTCTTTCTTTTGTCCTCGTTGTGAGAAGAGGTATTCCGTACAGTATTTGTAAAGTGTGTTGTGATTTTAGTGTTTGCTAATTTCTTACCATGGTAGAAAAATGCAAAAGTAGTGCTCCAGCTGGTGGAGAAAAGAAGCAGAGGAGACGAGAGAAGCTGGCATCTCGATGGCTGTTATCTCACGTGAAACTGGCTTTAAATTACAAATGTACGAACTTTAAAAATTACAAACGCAGTGAAGTCTGCCACCTCCACCAAATCAACGATTATCACTGCAAAAAGAAATGGCCCTATTGAAGAGATGGAAAAATTGCTGGTCGTATGGATGGAAGACCAGAATCAAAAACACGTACCTCTACGCACATCCATCAGGAAGCCAAGTCAATGTCTGGCTTTAAGGCTTTTAAGGATAGAGTGACTTTGTTGCTTGGAGGCACCGTGGCAGGCTTCAAGTTGAAACCCTTCCTTATTTACCAATCTGAAAACATGCATGCCTTCAAAAACATCAGCAAGAACATGCTGCTTGTGCATTACCGCCATAACCAAAAGGCCTGGATGACATCGGTGCTTTTTGAAGACTGGTTCCTGCACTGTTTAATACCAGGTGCAAAAATCTACTGCAGTGAAAAAAACGTACCCTTCAAAATCCTGCTGATTTTGGATAATGCTCCAGGACATCCATCTAATCTTGGAGACTTGCATTCAGACATATGAGTGGGTTTTATGCCACCCAACACCACTTCTCTCATTCAGGAGATGAAACAAGGTGTTAACGTTGCAAGGACTCCTATCAACGACATACGTTCGCTCTGGCTGTTGCAGCAACTGATACAGATGCTTCTTTACGTGACTTTTGACGAGGCTACAACATCCTTGATGCCATCAAAAATATTCATTGTGCATGGAATGATGTCGTGGTGATGTGTATGAACGGCTTTTGCAAGGAAATGTTGCGTGTTTTTGTGAATGACTTTAAAGGCTTTGATAAAGACTGTGAAGTGAAAGAAATTAGACAGAAAATTGTGAGTTTGAGTGAACACCTGATTTTGGATGTTAACACAGATGACATGATCGATCCTGTAGTTGATGAAGGTGTTTAGTTAACAAATTAAGAGTTGATACAGTTAGAAACTGAGAAAATGTATGAAGATGAAGAAAGCGAAGATAAACCTGAGGAAGCGCCTCCAAAGTTTAATGTGAAGGAGATGGCTGAGGTATTCTCAATATTGTCTTACATAATGCAGTTGTTTGAAAGAAATGACATCGTTCAAAGTTAAAAGTTGTTAAAAGACAAGTTAACAATGCGATCGCATGTTATCGTGAAGTCTTCCAAGAAAAGAAGAAACAGACCGTGCAGTCAAAGCTTGATTTTTACTTTATAAAAGTAGAAACTCAACCATCCACAAGCACAGCACTAGCTTCACCACAGCCATCAACCAGTCACAAGGGTGAAGAAGAAGTAGAAGTTGTCGATAATCTTCTAGGAATATCATCCAACTTCTCTTCACCCTCCTCCCCTAAACACTACTCTATGTACTGTACTATAAAATCCATTTCATCAAGATAAGAAGTTACTGCACATTGAGGTAAGTAAAATAATTATATACATCTTTGTAATATAGTTTTAACATTGACTGCATTTATCTTAAAAAATATGTATAATTTATCGCTTGGTAAATCGATCTCATGGTTCCTCAGAACGCATCATAGAGTCTCACTCTTCTCGACTTACGAATAATCGACTTACGAACACTTTTCCAGTCCCTATCTATTTTGTAATTTGGGGGCTACCTGTACTTCACTATTTCTCTGAAGTACTTATATCTCGTACAAGATATTTGCTACAACATTTATCAATTACCTTAAGGCATATATGTATTTAAATGCAGCTATCAGAAGCTTAATTAGAATTGGAGTTCAATGTGCACACATTTTAAACAATTGTGTACAGGGTCTATAGCCCCATTAGTGCTTCTTCAACTACTGTACAAATCCATATTATTGCAAGAAACAGGCCATCATTTCTTTAAGAAATTAAAGTCGGTCAATCCGAAAAAATCTCAAGAACTTGAATTGTATCCCCAAGTGCAGTCGCCAAAACCATCAAATGCCATGATGAAATAGATCCTCATGACCCTTAGGACCATCCCAGGAAAGAAAGACCAAGAGCTACCTCTGCTGCAGAGAATAAGTTAATTTGAATTTCCAGCCTCGGAAACTGCTGATTTACTTAAATGCTTCTCGGAATTCAAGAAGCAGACATTTTTCAACATACATTGCTCAAAGGAGATTTATGGTTGAATTGTGGCAAGAAATCATTACTTCATTGCAGAAGAGAATTGCTTGGGCCAAAAAAAAACCAAACATGATTTAAACATAAGATCAGTGGAGAACTGTCTTTTGGTCTGATGAATTTAAATTCTAAATTTTTGATCCTAACCATTTGTCTTGTTAGACATGCAGAGGGTGAATGGATGGTTCCTGAATGTGTGGGTTCCACTGAGACGCATGAAGGAGGAGATTTGATATTGTGGGCATGTGTTAGGTCTGTAGGCAAAAGCAAGACGCCAAGTATTCCAAACTTTGCATTTTATTTTAAACAGCAACTTCACCGATTCCCGCCTAGCTCACCGTTCTTCTTCTACTCTTTTTCTATCCAGCGTCTCTAGCAGTAGCGCAAGGAATTGCATAAAACACAACAGCATGCTTTGCTAACTCTGAGAGACTGTTGGTGGTTGTAAAAATTGAGGGCACACATAACCAGAATGCTACCAAAGCATTTTGCAGTGACATGCCATCCTGTCTGGATTGCGCTTAGTGGGACCATCTTTAAAAAATGTTTCCAAAAGGACAATGACCCCAAACATACCTTTAAGTGTTGTGAGAGCTATATTTCAAAGAATGAAAGTGATGGAGTGCTGCATCAGATGACCTGGCCTTCACAATCACCTGCTATAAATCCAATTTAAATTATTTGGCATGGACCGGAAAGTGACGGAAAAGCAGCCAACAAGCACTTAACACCTCTGGCATCTCCTTCGAGCTTTTTGGAAAACCATTCCAAGTGACTACCTCATGAGGCTTACTGAGAGAATGCCAAGAGTGTGCAAATCTGTCATCAAAGCAAAAGATGACTTCTTTGAAGAATTGAAAATATAAAGCATATTTTGGGATGTTTAAATTTTTTATTTTTTTTTGCTTGTTTGTTTACTTCTTAATCCAAACATGTTGTTTCATAGTTTTAATGTGTTAAGTAATAATGTACACTGTTGAAATTATAAAAAGGCATGTCATAGTAGACATAGATTTACCTCACAACTCCAAATTCAGGGAATGAGATGGAGTTTTTGATGAACAGTGTGAAATTCTCAGCTGCAGCCAAAAGAGGAGGACTTAGGGAGACAAAAAAAAACAGAGAAACAACAAATTAATGTCATCAAGTTGCATTTAGATTCGACAATTCAAGTCCAAACATTGTCACTATTTATTCAGAGAAAGTTAAGTGTATTCAGAGTTGGGCAATACAACTGCCTTAATATATAATTTTTGTATGCTCCAGTCAGATTAAGCAAACTGTATTTACTTTACAAAGTTAAGCAAATAGTTTTTAAGTAGAAGCTCCAGTGAGCTGCAGTGGTGACGTCTTATACGTGGTGACGTATAAGAGTGGAAGAAGGTGCACACAGGTGGACTATGTTCTATGCAGGAGATGCAACCTGAAGGAGATTGGAGACTGTAAGGTGTTGGCGGGGGACAGTGTAGCTAGACAGCATCGGATGGTGGTCTGTAGGATGGTTTTGGAGGCGAAGAAGAAGAGAAGGAGAGTGAGGACTGAAAGAAGAATAAGATGGTGGAAACTGAAGGAGGAAGAGTGTAGTGTGAGGTTCAGGGAAGAGGTCAGACAGGGGCTCGGTGGTGGTGAAGAGGTGTTGGGTGATTGGGAACTACTGCAGGAGTGATGAGGGACGCAGCTAGAAAAGTACTTGGTGTGACATCTGGAAATAGAAAGGAAGACAAGGAGACGTGGTGGTGGAATGAGGAAGTGCAGGAGAGCATAAGGAGAAAGAGGTTGGCAAAACAGAAGTGGGATAGACAGAGTGATGAGAAAAGTAGGCAGGAGTACAAGGAGATGCGGCAGCAGGTAAAGAGGGATGTGGCGAAAGCCAAGGAAAAGGCATATGAGGAGCTGTATGAGAGGTTGGACACTAAGGAAGGAGAAAAGGATTTATACCGATTGGCCAGGCAGAGAGACCGAGCTGGGAAGGATGTGCTGCAAGTTAAAGCAATAAAGGATGGAGAGGGAAATGTGTTGACTAGTGAGGAGAGTGTGTTGAGAAGGTGGAGGGAGTATTTTAAGCAGCTAATGAATGAGGAAAATCAGAGAGAGAGAAGGTTGGATGATGTGGAGTTGGTAAAGCAGGATGTAGATAGGATTAGTAATGAGGAAGTGAGAGCAGCGATTAAGAGGATGAAGAGTGGAAAGTTAGTTGGACCAGATGACATACCTGTAGAAGCATGGAGATGTTTAGGAGAGATGGCAGTGGAGTTTTTAACCAGATTGTTTAACAAGATTCTGGAAGGTGGGAGGATGCCTGAGGAATGGAGAAGGAGTGTGCTGGTACCGATCTTTAAGCATAAGGGAGATGTGCAGACCTGCAGTAACTACAGGGGAATTAAGTTGATCAGTCACACCATGAAGTTATGGGAAAGAGTAGTGGAAGCCAGGTTGAGAGAAGAGGTGACCATCTGTGAGCAGCAGTATGGTTACATGCCGAGGAAGAGCACCACAGATGCCTTATTTGCTTTGAGGATGTTGATGGAGAAGTATAGAGAAGGACAGAAGGAATTGCATTGTGTATTTGTGGATTTAGAGAAAGCGTACGGCAGGGTGCCGAGAGAGGAGCTGTGGTATTGTATGAGGAAGTCAGGTGTGTCAGAGAAGTATGTGAGGGTGGTGCAGGACATGTATGAGGACAGTGTGACAGCAGTGAAGTGTGCAGTAGGAACGACAGACTGGTTCAGGGTGAGGGTTGGACTACATCAAGGATCGGCCCTGAGCCCTTTCCTGTTTGCAGTGGTGATGGACAGGTTGACGGACGAGGTCAGACAGGAGTCTCCCTGGACTATAATGTTTGCAGATGATATTGTGATTTGTGGTGAGAGTAGTGAGCAGGTTGAGAAGAGCCTGGAGAGGTGGAGATATGCGCTGGAGAGAAGGGGAATGAAAGTCAGTAGGAGTAAGACAGAGTACATGTGTGTGAATGAGAGGGAGGGCAGTGGAGTGGTGCGTTTGCAGGAAGAAGAGGTGGAGAAGGTGGAGGAGTTTAGGTACCTGGGGTCAACAGTGCAAAGTAATGGAGAATGTGTTAGGGAAGTGAAGAAAAGAGTGCAGGCAGGGTGGAGTGGGTGGAGAAGAGTGACAGGAGTGATTTGTGATAGTAGAGTATCTGCAAGAATGAAAGGGAAAGTTTATAGGACTGTGGTGAGACCTGCAATGTTGTATGGATTAGAGACAGTGGCATTGAGTAGAAGACAGGAGGTGGAGCTGGAGGTAGCAGAGCTGAAGATGTTAAGGTTTTCGTTGGGAGTGACGACGATGGACAAGATTAGAAATGAGTTTATTAGAGGGACAGCGCATGTAGGATGTTTTGGTGACAAGGTGAGGGAGGCGAGATTGAGATGGTTTGGACATGTGCAGAGGAGGGACATGAATTATATTGGTAGAAGAATGCTGAGGATGGAGCCACCAGGTAGGAGGAAAAGAGGAAGGCCAAGGAGGAGGTTCATGGATGTGGTGAGGGAAGACATGCAGGTAGTTGGTGTGAAAGAGGCAGATGTAGAGGACAGGGTGGTATGGAGAAGGATGAACCGCTGTGTAGTTTTTGCTCCACTTTTTTATTTTAAGTTTAATTGACAATGTCCCTTACCAATTACATTTTGTACCTCTGTTAAAGATGTCATTATAACCTTTTAGCACTGCTGGCCTCATTTTCAGTCCAAAAAGAGCTAATAAAAAGTTGAAAAAACTGAGAGGTGCATCAAATCATGGTCAGCTTTGAATATTTGGTTTGATTTAATCAAAAATGATTTATTACTATTTTATTTGTCCACTAAATACCAATGGTTCTTCTACTTTGTGAAATGATGTATGACATGTGTGTCTATGTTACACTATGTAACCATTAATCCATGTAACAGGATCAGAAGTATAACTCAGACAATCCTTTCAGTTTACATGAACTTTACCCTGTGTGTGTAACTCTCACATAATAATCTTAAAGATTGTTATTCAGTAGGAAAATGTGAGCTGAATACATCAACATTACATCCTCAAATCTCATCACAAACAAATAATCATAAAGTAAAATGCTGTGTGTTGTATTTTAGCATGTTTCAAATAAGGCTGTGTTAGCTTCAAGTAGAAAAGGCCTACTTTGGTATCACCCGGTCATCTTGTACAGGACACCAGCTTAGGATCTCACAAGTGGTATTGTCCAGGCACTTCCCAGTCATGAGCCCTAGGAGACAGTGCGAGTGCTGTATCAATTAGACAGAGCGAAACTTCTGACAACTTAGAATACCAAACAGTTCAGCTTTATGCTTGAGGAAGCATGAAAAGCAAAATGAATAGCGTGCACATAAGCATGTTTGCTCTTGAGTGGTGTGAATTGTTAACAAAAAGAAAAAGTGCATACTGAAAGGTATGAGCTTCACATATATCCACAACCACTTGCATTGTCAGAAAGAGTGTCATTTTACAGTAATCTTCTAATGGCTCATCATGTGTTAAGATTGAGGAAAAAGTGAATAAAATTTTAGTGGGGTTGTGTCATTGTTTAATAAAATTGACACCCACGTCCATAAAATTCAGCCTTCCCGTAATCATATTTATATATAGTGTTATTATTTGATATGAGCTACACTGTGATTTGATTACATGTATTACAGTGGTTAGTACATTAGTATAGGACGATTATATGAGTAAGTTTCACATCTGATCAATAAAAGTGCATCACTTCGCTGGCCATACTGTACATCAATAATAAAACCTTTCAAACCTGGATTTTCTAATTTTATGTCTAGTATAAAATAGATTTTTATACACATGTGTCAGCAGTAACAATCAGTTTAAAAGCTCTTGGATGTTTGAATGACTTTATTTGTTTGCTTGTTTATTCTATCAATTTTAGGACCACTTTTGTACCACCACTTTAGTAAGTTAAATTAAGGTTTTTGCTAGAGTTTGTATTTATTGGCCGTTTTATTTTTTTTTAACATTGACTTCCCTCAATTTCGGTGAAGTGAGGTACTGCCACAAACCTCTCTCTTTGCCTAGTTCATCGTCGAAGAGCTGAATGGTTGCGTCTTTCTTGTAGCTCTCTGTAAAGCAGAGATTTATTATTTACGGATAAATCGTATCATCTATTCGCTTAGCTGACTGTGCTGAGATCAGGCTCTATTCAGGGATGTAGGGAAGGAGGGTAAACACATAAATGCAGTTTACATACCTTATTAATATGAAATAGCATTTACTTACCAAACCGTTTTTTTATACAGTTTACTTAACTTAAAAAAAAATTCATTTATCCATTTATTTATGGAAACGTCTTTAATAGTTGCCAATGGATGAATGAGTTCTAAATCTAAGGAGCAACTTTTTAATTTGCAATATGTATCGGGTTTTTTTTAATATGTGCTTCTCAGTCTATTTACGCTTCAGTTTGGTCAAGTTTTTAACGTGGGATGGGGAGAGAGGAATGAGGAGTGGTACATGAACAACTTTTTTTTTGTTGCTATTTTTAAAAGAAAACCTTTAAGTGGTCATGTCATTGCTAATACCGCTGAAATTTCAATAAGAATAGTGAATATAAATAAATACAGAAAGTTGTTTGGCATGGATGCAATTTGCATAGAAATGTGTTGATAAAGATAAAGAACTGGTCGTGAAGACACCTTTGGTAAATATGCTATGTGACCTTATGTAAATATAGCGAGGATGAGGATGAGTAATTTGTGGTTGAAGTGCTCACATACAATAAGTGTGTCCAAACAATAAACTGAACATATTTACCTGATCAGTCTCAGATCAGGAGCCATCCTTTACCCAGAACATATTTGATTAGAAAGTCATTTTCTACAAACATTCATGATCCTGAAACTGTGTCACATGATTGCTATCTGTCGCTGTTCAGGTTAGTATTACAACATTAGAATTTGCATAAAGCGGCTGCTAAAGCAGAGGAGAGTAGAGCCAAGCCTCGGAGAAAACGGATGCGATCCCTAACACGACCTGGATCTGTGCTTGTAGTTAATGTAACATTGGAATAGAGATAGTAATATCACTGTGGTGAGAAAGACTTCACACCAAAACCAATTTTGAATACATTTTGCATTTGTTTTCCATCCTTCAGTGTATTTGCATTTGTTTGCCAATGTAACATAATGCTGGGTGATCGTGAAGATACATGGATGAAGAGTCTTTGATGAATAAAGTGCTAAGCAAAGATTTCAAACTGAATCTTAGTGTCCTGGAGGCAGAGAAACTAATTATATTTTGTTTTTAATATTGTGAATTTGGATTTTGGAATGATGTATATACAGGTATGTTATATTTGATCTAAGAATGCCATTTGTCTAAACATTAAATGTTTTTGTTGATGTCTTGTTCTTTCTTATACAGTGTGACCAAAATCATAATATACTGAAAACAATGACATGAGTTATAACCAGTGACAGCTGGTTATGATATTTGATATTATGATAACACTTTACATTTATCGCATTCATACAACTGAGGGACCCAGCAGTTGCAGCTGGTGGTGCTGGGATTCGAACTTATAACCATCCGAACAAAGGACCATCTTAACCACCAAACTACCACACCTTGCACTTGCTGACAACTGTAGTAGAAACACCTGCTCATTCATGCACTTATCTTATTAGCTAGTTGTGTGGCAGTAGCACGATGCATACATGTATGCATAAATGTTTTTAGTAAACATCAAAATAGAGAAAATTGTGACTTTTGAAATTATGACTTTTTCATTCCGTTTGCACAGAACCATCTCAAAGAAAAACATCCAGTTGGCAATAGTTCTCCAACAAAATTAAGTGAATCATGAAGGAGATCAGAAGAGGATGGCTTGGAAGCTGATATATCTTATCTCTACAGACATAGTGAGCTGAAATACATTTCTCAGACCGCACAACACATTAAACCTTGAGGTAAAGGAGCTTCAACAACGAGACCATGTCAGGTTTCACTCAGCCAAGAACAGGAAAGTGGAGACTGAAAATGGGCTTATACATATTGGAAAAATGTTACCTAGTGTTTTTTCAATCTTGAACATTTTCAGCTGTTGTATCTGCATAAATGTATGCATTGCACTGGTGCAAAATAATTAGGTAATTGGAAAACTCAATAAACGCACCAATGTTCTTAATAAACTATACTGTGCAATATATGAATTATATAATATCTAACATGATAATGAAAATATTAGGGCTGATCAATGCATTATATCATTATACAGAGTTCTCATAATGACATAGTATAATGACATGCAGCAAACTTAAAGCCTGTAACACTTTCATAGTCTTAAAGCACTTGTCAAAAGCATTTTTCGGGGACAAAATTGTAAATAATCCAACAATGGAGCTGATGGAGTGTCACAAAAGTAATATCCTAATTCAAGACCAAATCTAAAGAGTCTGTCATGCTGTGTAATTATTTGACACAACTGTCACTGGTGAGCTACCCAAGCATTCTGTGACACTGATAATGTCCTTCCAATTGGAGTCACAAAATTCCAAAATCCAAAAAACAGGATATAATCTGATCTGGATGCCTAAAATGCAACATTATATTAATGCATTTTTAGCTTTTTAGCCCATTTATACCAGCTTTCCTTGATTAGAACATTTTTCTTGTTACAGATTATCAGTAATATTTGCTTGTTACAGATTTTCAATAATGTAAGCTCTTTCTCAATGGTTTTAGTTGCTCCGCCATCAGGAATATTCTATTTTTTTCTGGAACATGCAGATATCTACTGAAAGGACTCTGTAATCTCGTTCTCAGTTTTACCATTTCCAGTACGCTTATATTGGCCCATCGTGCAATCGTTATCCTTAGTGCAGTTGTTAGTTCCATCCGGTAGCTGAAACACAAACACATCACTATTATTACAGTGACAACATACCCACTGTGAGTGTGAAGTCTACATGTGTGCATGTCTAGGGGTGGAGCTAAAATTCAGAAGCAATTTGATTACTATGGCATCGTATTACCATTCAAATTGGCTCCAGAAATTATTTTGCATTGTTGAATAGACTGATGCAAATGTAACATCCAAATGAACTTTAGATTCATTTGTACAAAGGAGTGCTTACTAAATTTTTACTGTATACATTATTCATACTGATGCACACTTGCGTGTGTGCGCGTGTGTGTGTGTGAATTATTTGCTTTAAAACCTATAAAGTAAATCTGATAAAAACAGTTACCAGTTATCAGAAATCACATGATTAGTTGGAGGGTGTTGATGTGTGTGAAATTAAAGTGTCACATGTTTGCAGTACAGCACTTCCTGGAAGGCCAAAAAAACATTCCTTATACAAACAGTAGAACCAAGAAGCTACAGTATCAAAAAAAATGCAGGAAATTTGAAACACATCACAGAATAGCATCATTCATCCAACAAAAATTCATAAAACTGGGGTAAAATGGTGTAAATACAGTAGTTTTGCAGTTGGAAGTAAACATGGAAGAAGAAAAGTAGGCAAATAAGAAGGAGAGGAAACCACAAAGCTTGCTAAGGGTAAAGCAGATCAGATGTTTGTGAGATATGAAAGAGAGATACAGAGAAAAAGAGTGAGAGAGAGAGGTATAGAGAAAAGAGGAAAAAAGTTATAGTATAAAAATAGTGTTGTTTCCATACCTCTGCGCATTTGCCCTGTGACTGGCCCACCGTCATAATGAAATTTGTCATCACAACAAACGATGAGACCCCCTTTAAAAAGAATAAAATGGTGATAGAAACATTCAGTAGTTCTTGTTTTTTTTGCTTTTTGACATTAAACTTTGTGGGTATATAATCATAAAAATGCCTTTTTGTGTATTAAAATCAGCTCAGAGTTTGGAAGAACTCATAACCTGCTACCTTAGAGACTAATGTTGGTTTACAATGCTAGAGTGGTCTAGTCAGTAACAACAGTACAATTTCAAAACGTGTATTAATACATAGAAATTTTTAATTTGGTTCTTGATCTAGCAGAACATCTTAGTGTAATCTTATTAAGAGTTGGGTTATAAAGCAGTAATTATAGGTCTGAAAGTGACCAAGATTGATTAGACTTCAAGCAGTTCAAGCTGGACCGCATAGATGCATAATATGGGTCAATAACCAAGAAATTACAATAACAATAATAATAATCAGCTATTAAAGATTTTTGGAATGTGATTTCTTGTCTTTTTTCTCCATCATTCTGCCCAATCATCATCAGCCAGTCCCTTGTTGTATAAAATCTACCAACCAGGGAAGTTGAGGGCTATCACGTTTCATCCTTAACATCTTTATAAATGATGCCCACATTATATTGTATTACAAGGCATTGTGTCACTCAGATGTGTCTCACGCACGATATCCCAGATGCTCTGTTTATTCTCAAGCTAGGAAATTGACAGCCAATTTTACTACCTTCCTCTTTTCACTTTAAATATCAGAATTTAAATACGGTATTCTTCAATAGTATGTAGATAGGTCATAAAAGCTTCCCCTTATTACATGATTATTGTGAGAATAGTTTTACAGTCACATTTTTGTTTGCTTTTGTTCGGAGACATCTAGAAGCTAGAGATGGCAAAAGTACACACATCCTTCAATCAAGTAGAAGTGCAGATACTCATGTTTTAAAAGACTCCAGTAAAAGTTGAAGTACTGACTACACTTTTTCACTCAAGTTAAAGTAAAGAAGTTCGGGCTCTGACATGTACTTAAGTAAAAAGTAGCTTTTACTGTTACCTGTTTTAGTGTCACGCTGGTAACTGAACCTCACATCATATTAATATTAAAACAAATACATTTAAAATGTTGTTATCTAATGAATGTATCCAGGCTGAACAACCACCATATAGAACACCAACAGAGAAAAGATGATGATCAGGTGATCAGGAATTTTGACATCACTGAACCCCTCATAGTCTAGCCTACGTCTCTGGTGCCTAAGAGCCAGGACATGATACAGTGGTGGTAGGTTGAAAAAGCCGCACAATGACAAGAAATAGGTTGATGGGCTTAAAACAGTGTGCAATTAATAGAAAAAAATATTCACCAAATACAGTAGATTAAAACTAAAGTAACGAGTCTGGTTTGAAAATGTAGGAAGTAGAATGTACAGATATTTGTGTAAAAAAATGAATGAGTAAAATTAAGAAGTTGTCCGAAAAACAAATAGTGAAATCAGATACTGATACCAGAAAAATCTAAATACGAAGTATTTGTACTTCTCCTCTCTTGATTTGTCTTTGTTAAAATCAGTCTTTGTTTTATTTGCCATTCATAGCATAGCATAGCATAGCACACACACACACACACACACACACACACACACACACACACACACCAACCACTTTCTCATAGACACTGGTTGTTTTTTCATTTACTGAGAATCATTTTACCTGATCAGGGAAAACATAATCGGCTACATCCCAAAGCCTCCCAGTTCCATTCGTTGTAGTGTAAGCTAATCCTTTCATCTTAGTAAAAACTGAGCTTATAGCCGTGTCTTCATTTTGGTAACCTCGTTCATAAATGAACACCCATCTGCAAAACAAAACAAAAACAAAAGGTCATTATTATCCTTGCCAATTTAATAATAAGCATTCATTTCAATACCATTTAACTGAACTTGCTATTGTAAATAGCCACACAGGTGCACAGTAGAACAGAAAGCTTTATTGGTTAACTTAAAGTTAGCTCTATTCTCAAAATAAAAGCGAAAGAATAACTCCACATCCAAAGAACATTATGCACAAGAGACAGAACGGTACACACACAGACAATGTGGCCTTGAAATTCATGAAAACAATATTACAGTTAAACCAATGCAGATTATATGCAATAAAATTCAGTGTGCATACTGTGTGCTACAATATTTACCTCCTGTAAGGATATGAATAAAACTATAGACCACAAATCAATTTAAAATTGCTTGTCATAGTGAAGAGAAAAATAAATATGCTTTTTTATAATTATTTATAAATAAAATATGCATATGACAAATATTAGTTCTGGTGTAACCAGTTTCCCATAATTAGTTGAACTAATTCTGTTGAACCATCTGTGTGGAATCTGAATAAATACACCTGTTCTTGAAAGGCACCATTATTTGTTAGATAATATGCCAAAACAAACAGCACCATGAAGACAAAGCAAATATGAATACAAATAGTTTAATACAATAGAACAAAATTTGCAAGTGTGCTATTAATTCCGTTATTAACAACAGAATGAATATGTTACAACCATGAATTCTGAGGGGGACCACTAACAGTTATTTAGCAAAAGAGCAAGCGTATCTAAAGTAACTAGAGAAAGATCAGATGAAAGACGCTGTTCGCGGGATTCTCAAAATAGTGGCTTCATAAAATAATCCATAAAATTGCATCCATATAAAATATAGAAGGCATGTTGAGATGACTACTCTAGAGTGAAGCATGGATGTTGAATCAAATAAAAGGATATTCTAATACAACTGCAAAAGGCTTGACACGTCACAGTAAATGACCAAAATGAGCACCTTTAAAGCTACACTGGAG
>JAAIIK010000041.1:6226005-6247259 GCA_014706435.1 Silurus glanis | reverse complement strand
TTATTATTATTATTATTATTATTATTATTATTATTATTATTATTATTATTAATTACAATTATTAGCATCGTTTTCTTATGTTAATAAAGAAATAGAGCAAAGAGGGAGTTTTTACATGTATAATCAAATCATACTTATACAGCACTAGAGGTATTGGTTAAAGCAACAGCAATGCAACCTGCTTGCAATAATAAACATAATTAAAGGTTATCAACAATTTATATATCTTACATAGTTTATAATATTATTATACTTTTTATATTTGGGTAACATTTTTTGTATTTTTATTTTTCTTATTGTGTGCAACATTTACATAATATAACACAAGATATTTATCATTATATAAGTTTTCTTTTCCTTCATATAATGAAGAATGGCAATAATTATAAAAGCCCTATATGACAACATACGAAGTTATACAATATAAATGTTCTTTGCAGTAGCAAAAACAAACTTTTTTTACTTGACATTTTTTATATTATAACTATAATATTCAGGAACTAAGACCTCAGATATGGTTACTAAGAAGGGTTAATCTGTAATACAAATACCACATTCAAGCTGCGACTCATCCCAGAAGTCATTGCTGTGCCTGTTCGTTCCGAGGAATTCAAATAATCCCATGCCCAGACTGTTCTCAGAGGAAGAAAGCACACTACTACTTGAAGCAGTTGCTTTATGTTTTCTTTGTGGTAGAGGATGTTATACACAGCGATGGCATTTCACAGTGAGAAAAACCCCCCAACTCATTTATCATGATTACATTCTTGAGGCATATCCACCCTATACAGGCAGAAACATGCAGAGTAATTCAAATTCGCCCTCTGGATATCTGCTTTCCTTCCTTCTTATCTAAAGCCTTTGACAGCATTGTAAAAAAAAAAAATAAAACTTACCCTATAATGTAAGCCAGCACCCCCAACTGGAGGATTCTGCAGGCGATACCCACTCTCGCGTTTTTCACCAGCACCTGCCGAGGGGTCTCATACTCAAAGAAGAAGTCCTCAAAAGCATCCTTTAAGATGTTCCTCATTTTTGCTGGATGTATGAAGGCTGAAGACTCTACTATCACTGACTCTTCTCTCAGCTCTCAGAGAGAGAGGGAGTGCGAGTGAGAAAGTGCAGAGGCATTGTGATCTGACTTCCTTTTCTCTCTCTCTCTCTCTCTCTCTCTCTCTCTCTCTCTCTCTTTCTTTTTCATCATGTCTTACCATTCCCCTCCTCCGTTCTTGCAAAGACTTCCTCTTGCTACTTTAAACACAGTTTTATTCTGTAAACATACAAAGTCTCACTGGGCAGAGGATGATATCTGATGGATAATTTGATAGCCATGTAATTAAAAGACATCTGTGTGCGTCATAACTACATCTGTTATGGCAGTCAGGGACACTACAACACTACACCAGTTGCTTCCATCACCTGACTAAAAGGAACTAATTTTATTGCAAAGTCTTGCCAACTTTAGATTGTGTACATATTCTATATCTTGTGTCCTCTTCCCACCTGTTGTGTATCTTAACGCTCACCTCGTTTTATGGCTATTCTTTTGGTTTCTCTATTTAAGATTTCTAACAAAAGCAGAAGCTATGGAAGCCAAGCATTTAAGCCATGTTTAAAACTCAAATTTTCAGATTCAATTGATATTTTTTTTCCCCTGGGTCAGACACTTTTTAAATATGGTGAGGTTGTAGTGCTTACAATATTAAACCTTAGTTTGTAGCCATTAAATAAGTCATCAATATAAATTGATATCATTAGTTTTCTACGGACAAAATGCACATTGTTTTGCGTTGTTTATGATTCAAAAAGGAGACTTTCCAGTCTATTTTTTTCTAAAAATGTTTTTAAATATACTAACAAATTGAATAGAATTAAAGTCTTAAAGCTAGTGTCATAAACTGAATCCTGACTGTAGTGTCATCACAACCATAGCAAACTTTGGACTGTGAACTGAAAATGTTTGTGTCCTGTATGTTACTACATCCCATTTTCTATCTCTCTGGTTTATAATAACAAATATGCAACCATTTCAATTTTAATATGCTTACACTGATTTATAAATCATTCTTTCACATGACCTCACCAAATAAAAACATACTGCTATATGTATATTTTGAGACAATCAATCACAATCCATGTGTGTCTTACAAAACGTATGTAAATGAACATCCTCAGTCCATCATGCATTCATTATGAACATAATTATAATAAGGCCACAAATGCAAAAGTGCATTTGAATGTTGGATCACACTTAAGCAAAGGTACAAGACTGCACGTAACACGATGATACAAAATCTTATTACAATATCACCGCACACCATCAAATATCTCAGTCCGTATCCTTATTCAAAATCCAAACAAATAGAAGGAATTTGATTATTATCCATTTTAACATCTGTCTTAACTTGTTGTGTCACAGAAGCTCAAGGATCTTGCGCTTCTCATCTCAAAGCTTCATTGATTTGGACAATATATATCCATTATCCACAATATAATCCATTATAGCCATTATAAAATTTCAAATATATTTGTTTTCCATTATGCTCATTTTGATTAAATGTGTACAGGGCAGGTTTCTAGCCCAAAGTAACTTTAAACTGAGGCAAAAGTCTAATTTTCTTCTCTTAAATAATTAACATTCTTTTAAATGAAAGCATATAATTTTATGGAGTTCCAACAAGACAAACATGAACAGTAAAGCAAAAGAAGGGCAAGTCTGGACTTTAAGTTGTAACTGAATGCCAAAGAGCGTTCAATAACAAACAAGATCTTTCATTTTTCGTATTACCAAATACTTCAGTGGAAATACTGAACTGACGTTTAACCTGTGTTATTCAAAGCCTGTTTTGTGAAAGAACAACTGAAAAAATAAAGCAGTAAAGGGAGAAATTAACCTCTGAAGATAATGATCCTCTTGACCCATTGCTCTCAAGGGAAACCCTAGGGTTCAGGAAACATAACAAAGGATGTTTTCCATTTTATTAGGCTAGGACATCACTATAAAAGTTGATATATTTTTTAATATTCAGTATATATATATATATATATATATATATATATATATATATATATATATATATATATATATATATTAGTTATTACTCACCTTTAATAGTGAACTAAATTTGTAGTGTATTGAAAGTGTATTCTTGGCATTCTGGGAATAAAACCTTTTATTGGGTACTTAAATTTAACCCAGCCATTATGGATGCACAAGCCAGTGCACTCTTAGTGCCGGTCCCAAGCCCGGGTAAATGGGGAGGGTTGCGTTAGGAAGGGCATCCAGCGTAAAACATGTGCCAAATCAAATATGCGGGTCACGATTAAGAATTTCATACCGGATCGGTCGAGGCCCGGGTTAACAACGACCGCCACAGGTATCGTTAGCCGACAGGGTACCGGTGGAAATTGGGCTACTGTTGGCCGAAGGAGGAGAAGGAGAGGAGGAAGACGTCTACAGAGACGGCAGGGAAAGGAGCAGTGTAGGAGAGTGGAGGTTCGGGTTGGTACTTTAAATGTTGGTACTATGACGGGTAAAGGGAGAGAGGTAGCTGATATGATGGAGAGGAGAAAAGTAGATATGCTGTGTGTTCAGGAGACCAAGTGGAAAGGGAGTAAGGCCAGGAGCATTGGAGGTGGATTTAAACTATTTTATCATGGTGTGGATGGAAAGAGAAATGGTGTAGGGGTGATTCTGAAGGAAGAGTACAGTAAGAGTGTAGTGGAGGTGAAGAGAGTTTCTGATAGGGTGATGTACGTGAAGCTGGAAGTTGAAGGGATGATGATAAATGTCATCAGTGCCTATGCTCCACAAGTCGGCTGTGAGATGGAGGAGAAGGAAAGATTCTGGAGTGAATTAGATGAAGTGGTAGATGGTGTACCTAGGAAAGAACGATTGGTGATTGGGGCAGACTTTAATGGGCATGTAGGTGAAGGGAACAGAGGTGATGAGGAGGTGATGGGTAGGTATGGCTTTAAGGAGAGGAATGTGGAAGGGCAGATGGTGGTGGATTTTGCTAAAAGGATGGAAATGGCAGTGGTGAACACTTATTTTAAGAAGAAGGAGGATCATAGGGTGACGTATAAGAGTGGAGGAAGGTGCACACAGGTGGACTATGTGCTATGCAGGAGATGCAACCTGAAGGAGATTGGAGACTGTAAGGTGTTGGCAGGGGACAGTGTAGCTAGACAGCATCAGATGGTGGTCTGTAGGATGGTTTTGGAGGCGAAGAAGAAGAGGAGGAAAGTAAGGATTGAAAGAAGAATAAGATGGTGGAAGCTGAAGGAGGAAGAGTGTAGTGTGAGGTTCAGGGAAGAGGTCAGACAGAGGCTCAGTGGTGTTAAGGAGGTGTTGGATGATTGGGCAACTACTGCAGGAGTGATGAGGGAGGCAGCTAGAAAAGTACTTGGTGTAACATCTGGAAATAGAAAGCAAGACAAGGAGACGTGGTGGTGGAATGAGGAAGTGCAGGAGAGCATAAGGAGAAAGAGGTTGGCAAAACAGAAGTGGGATCGACAGGGTGATGAGAAAAGTAGGCAGGAGTACAAGGAGATGCGGCAGCAGGTTAAGAGGGATGTGGCGAAAGCCAAGGAAAAGGCATATGAGGAGCTGTACGAGAGGTTGGACACTAAGGAAGGAGAAAAGGATTTGTACCGATTGGCCAGGCAGAGGGACCGAGCTGGGAAGGATGTACTGCAAGTTAGAGCAGTAAAGGATGGAGAGGGAAATGTGTTGACTAGTGAGGAGAGTGTGTTGAGAAGGTGGAGGGAGTATTTTGAGCAGCTGATGAATGAGGAAAATCAGAGAGAGAGAAGGTTGGATGATGTGGAGTTGGTGAAGCAGGAAGTGGATAGGATTAGTAAGGAGGAAGTGAGAGCAGCGATTAAGAGGATGAAGAGTGGAAAGTCGGTTGGACCAGATGACATACCGGTAGAAGCGTGGAGATTTTTAGGCGAGATGGCAGTGGAGTTTTTGACCAGATTGTTTAACAGGATTTTGGAAGGTGAGAAGATGCCTGAGGAATGGAGAAGAAGTGTGCTGGTACCGATCTTTAAGCATAAAGGAGATGTGCAGTCTTGCAGTAACTACAGGGGAATTAAGTTGATCAGTCACACCATGAAGTTATGGGAAAGAGTAGTGGAAGCCAGGCTGAGAGAAGAGGTGACCATCTGTGAGCAACAGTATGGTTTCATGCCGAGGAAGAGCACCACAGATGCCTTATTTGCTTTAAGAATGTTGATGGAGAAGTATAGAGAAGGACAGAAGGAATTGCATTGTGTATTTGTGGATTTAGAGAAGGCGTACGGCAGGGTGCCAAGAGAGGAGTTGTGGTATTGTATGAGGAAGTCAGGTGTGTCAGAGAAGTATGTGAGGGTGGTGCAGGACATGTATGAGGACAGTGTGACGGCAGTGAAGTGTGCAGTAGGAACGACAGACTGGTTCAGGGTGAAGGTTGGACTGCATCAAGGATCGGCCCTGAGCCCTTTCCTGTTTGCAGTGGTGATGGACAGGTTGACGGACGAGGTCAGACAGGAGTCTCCCTGGACTATGATGTTTGCGGATGATATTGTGATTTGTTGTGAGAGTAGGGAGCAGGTTGAGAAGAGCCTGGAGAGGTGGAGATATGCGCTGGAGAGAAGGGGAATGAAACTCAGTAGGAGTAAGACAGAGTACATGTGTGTGAATGAGAGGGAGGGCAGTGGAGTTGTGCGGTTGCAGGGAGAAGAGCTGGAGAAGGTGGAGGAATTCAGGTACCTGGGGTCAACAGTGCAAAGTAATGGTGAGTGTGTTAGAGAAGTGAAGAAAAGAGTGCAGGCAGGGTGGAGTGGGTGGAGAAGAGTGACAGGAGTGATTTGTGATAGTAGGGTATCTGCAAAAATGAAAGGGAAAGTTTATAGGTCTGTGGTGAGACCTGCGATGTTGTATGGATTAGAGACAGTGGCATTGAGTAAAAGACAGGAGGTGGAGCTGGAGGTAGCAGAGCTGAAGATGTTGAGGTTTTCGTTGGGAGTGACGAGGATGGATAAGATTAGAAATGAGTTTATTAGAGGGACAGCGCATGTAGGATGTTTTGGTGACAAGGTGAGGGAGGCGAGATTGAGATGGTTTGGACATGTGCAGAGGAGGGACATGAATTATATTGGTAGAAGAATGCTGAGGATGGAGCCACCAGGTAGGAGGAAAAGAGGAAGGCCAAGGAGGAGGTTTATGGATGTGGTGAGGGAAGACATGCAGGTAGTTGGTGTAAAAGAGGCAGATGTAGTGGACAGGGTGGTATGGAGACAGATGATCCGCTGTGGCGACCCCTAATGGGAGCAGCCGAAAGAAGAAGAAGAAGAAGAAGAAGATTGGGTACTTAAATTTAGTGCATATATAAAAAATGGTGATAATATACAAATCATTTGTTAATTCATGTTATTGTAGAAATTGGGGATTTTAATATATAATTCAATTCTACAATAACAGAATGATTTTGGATTGAGAAATGATTTTGCTAAATGTATTCTTATGTATGAATATAATCATAGCATGTGATACTTTGAATAATACATTTTGTTGTTTTCTGTTTTTTCTTTTTCTTTTTTTTTCTTTTTTTTTACAGTTGAAGGGGTCCAGACTAAAAAACAAAATGAGATATCAAGGGCAACTAGACTTGGTATAAGCAAATCATATCTTCATGAAGCTCACTTTGTGCATGAGGCATTGTCATGCTGGAACATTTTCTATTTCCTACATCATTTGTAATGGAAAATGTAATCCCAAAGCAGCCAAAGATATCTTATATGTGGTAAAAGTTTGGGGAAGAACCACATATGGCTGGAAATGTCAGGTGTTGCCATAATTTTTGTTTATATAGCGTATCTATCATTGGATCATGAGTTTAAATTGGTCCATTGACTTTTTTATTTACAGTCATTTATTTTTATTTGAACATTCCTCTGTTTGTTAAAGGTTTAACGTAAGCTGTCTTTTATTTAAAGTTGACTGTTTCATGTAAAGCAGTGTCTGATTTGTTGAAGTTGAGTTGTTTTATTTAAAGTTGTCTTGCTCGATTTAGAGTTGTCTTTATTTTTTAAATAAATACAAATCAAATCAATTGCTCATTTAGCTAATACAAAATAAAAAGACGCTGAAGTGTCCTCCTTAACCATGGCAGTGCTGGGATTTAAACACACAGCCATCAGACCTCAGACTAAGTCATATCCACTAAGCCACCAAGTTCACGAAAAGCAAAAGAATAACTAGCTTGCATTCATTTAACTATTTCTACCACTGAATTTAATCCACTGAAAGATTACACTGAATTACTGGAAGCAAGTTGAGCAAGCTGCTAAGTGAAAAGGTTTATAATTTGGTATTAGAGTACTTTACTGTAAATATATTTTACTCAGATTGCAGCTATGTTGCTGTAAAAGATTTTTTGTGTATCAGTATGTCCATGCCCATTATATGCTGAGGCAAAGGGATGTGTGCAACAGCAAAAGGTCCATTCAGTAGAAATCAGTGGATGGTGACCCCTGGTGGTGGACCATTGGCACAGAAGAATGTAAAAAGGGTGTCTAATGTTGATTCTTAAATAAGCAGAAATTATTATTAAATACAATTTTAATTATTATTACATTATTTACAGTTTAGTTGTTTAATTCATAGTTGCCCCTCTTGACCTTATAGTCCACCATACAGTAGGTGAGTATGAGATCACGTGTAAGTATATGTGTTTGCATGGGCAAAACACATATAGCCTATAGACTCTATATGGCCAAAAGTCACACTCATATGTGAACCTTCCCCAAACTGTTCACACAACATGGTAAGCGCATAACTCTAAAGAATGTCTTTGTATGCTGAAAAATTACAAGTTCCCTTCACTTAAACTAAGGAGCCCAGACATGTTACATCCTTTCAATGCTGCTGTGCATAAATCAAGCTTAATGAAGAATTATGGAGTGGCAGAACACTGTATTTAACACCAATAAACACCTTTTAGGATGAACTGGAACACCAACTGAACCCCAGTTCTCCACACATCATCAGCACCTGACCTCCGTAATATGCTTTTCTTTTCTTTTTCTTCTGAATGAGCTCCCACAGTACATTCCATAATCTAGTGAAAAGTCTTTTCCAGAAAAATGGAGATTATTGTAATATGGTTTTGGAATAGGCAAATATGATTGCGATCAGTGTCCACATACTTTTGACCATAAAGTGTATGACATAGTGTAAATAATAAGTGATCATTTTTTGAAAAATGAAGCCACATTGGAAAGAGGGGAAAAATAATGTGAAAATGGATGAATAATGTGAATCAAAACATGAAGTGTAAATGAATGTTAAGAACAATTTTGATGTTAAGTGTTAAAGGCCCAGCAGAGGATGTACTTTCTACGCCAATTAAGGAAGTATGGTCTGCCACAGGAGCTGTTGATGAAGGTTCTACACTGCAGTCATTGAATCTGTCCTTTGTTCATCAATCACCATCTGGTTTGGAGCAGCAAAATAAAACAGGACAGAAACAGACTGCAACACACAGTGAAAACATCAGAAAAAATCATTGGTACTCCCCTGCCCACTCTCCAGGACTCCAAGAACCAGAAACCAGGCAGGATAAATCACTACTGACCCTTCGCACCCTGGACACAACATCTTTCAGCTCCTCCCTTCTGGCAGGCGCTACAGAACTTTGTTTACCAAAACTGCCAGACACAGGAACAGTTTCTTTCCGCAGGCAATCAGCCTTATTAACAACTCACCCTAAATATATTCCCTGCTTCATATCTATAAGTACTGCCTTATCAGAACTGTCAGTCATCACATTATCCATATATGTTACGCACAATATGGCTGCTATATATTGTACAAAGTTCTAAAGTAAACTCTTTATGATACCTGACGCACAATACTGTTATTTGCACTACCATGCACTTTATGTACATTACTGGTCTGTCATATACTCTGTATCCCTGTTTAATACTCACACTGTCTATATTGTCTCACATTGTCTGTATTGCCTTGTATAGTCTGTTTTTGTCTTGTATACTCCAAGCTGAATGTATAGTTTTATTTATGTCTGTACTTTGAGAGTCACTAACAGCTGGAACCAAATTCCTTGTGTGTGTCAACACACTTGGCCAATAAACCTGATTCTGATTCTGATTAAATGAATGTGTGGCTCATGCAGCTATTCAGATTTCACATTTGTGTGACTTTTCTATAAGTATACTATTTAAAAAAACAGATCCTGCAATTGCAGTATTTCGCTATCCATGGTGTAGGATAATCTGTATTTGGACACATTCGTTTCATTAATGCGTTCTCATGTTGAAATCACACGCATATTGTCTTTTGCATTGTACTTATAAGTAAAAATAAAAAACGTTTAATTTATATACAGAAAAAGGACGCTTACTAATCTATTCAGGCACTATTTTTAAATCTATATGTAGAAGTAAAAATATAAAAAATAATATATGTACGAAATTATTTGACAACTGTTAAAAAGGAGAAGCTACAGAACCATAGTAACGGCCATAAACATGTCTGTATGTACACCTGGGTCAATAATACACGGGTGCAAAGTTCATAAAAAGCATCCTGGACAGGTGCAACATTCAACACTTCACAATACACACTCAGACAAATGATAAGTAAGGTATGGGTCATAGCAATCAGTCAAAAAAGAGTTGCAGAAAAAACTATAAGCAGCTGGAACCGCAGTCAGATAGAGAACTATAAGCAATGGACTGCACTGTAATTACGTAGAAAGAACAGGAGCTTTAAGGATTTGGATTTGGACTGTAGTTAAACTCAACAGTCTGCTACACTGACTCAGGACTACAGTTTGCATCTGATCACCATCACTCCAAACCTCAACATCTTTTAGCTCTAATAAACCGACATTCTGTGCCATCCAGATGAGGATGGGTTCCCTCTTGAGTCTGGTTCCCCTCAAGGTTTCTTGCTTATGCCATCTTGGGAAATCGCCACAGTCGCCACCGGCTCACTCATAAGGGACAAACTTACACTTATAAAGACCATCTTATTCATTCTTTATCACCACATTATCTGTGTGAAGCTGCTTTGAGACAATGTTCATTGTTAAAAGCACTATACAAATAAAATTGAATTGAATTGAATTAATTTCCTACACCCCAAATAAAACTCTAAGCAAAAAATATGCATTCAACAGCTTTCAAACAGATTCCGATTCCATTTGAACAATATACTCTGGCCGGACAAAAAATAGACTTTTTTGGCAGTAATTCGACTTGTATTTGGTAAAAAAAAAAAAAAAAGCGTTGGGCATATGATCCCAGAATTAAGGCATGAGATCATGATTCAAGCCTACTTTTTCCGCAAAGCATTGAGCTAAGGACAGGAAAAAACCACAAACTCTGCCATAATAAATCAAGAAGGCATTCCATGGCTTAGCCAATTCCCGGAATTGAATCCCACTGAAAATTAAGGGAGGATTTTTAAATTATGAGAGTAAGCTTGGGGAATGGTGAGATGATGACCCAAAGATTTACCACAGTGTTCCTACACTTCAAAAACCTGAAAGAGATAGCAATAGATTTGTACCAAATGCTAATCTGAATTAATTGTGATGTCTGATTAATTTAATTTTCGAAATGTACCGTCGTTTACAGTATGGACTGGAAAAGCAGCATTTAAATAACAAAAACAACAGAAACTAAATATTACTTTCCCTTAATATCTAATATCAATTATATCTATTTACATTCTTTTATTTCTGGAAAGTTTCCATATTCTACATAGCCTGGGTTCATGTTCTTGCTGATTCTCTGAGCAACATTGCACACTGTTACAAATTACTCTTCATGAAAGATTAGTTTGTGTTCCATACTATCAAAGAAAATTTCATGATTGTGAGCACTTGAAGGCAATATAGTCTAGACTGCCTCTTTGAGGTCAGTAAAAGCTTTTGCATCAAAAGTGAAATGATCTTCATGTCATTACATTGCATTATTGTATATTGGAAATAGCCAATGTATTATTATTTTATAATGCAAAGTCGATTACATTTCAATTTCAACAAGTTTTGTGATGGACAAATTAAGTACAGTATAAGTATACAGGGGAGTGGTAGCTCAGTGGTTAAGGTGCTGGGTTACTGATCGGAAGGTCGGGGGGTTCGAGCGGTATCGCCAAGCTACCACTCTTGGGTCCTTAAGCAAGGCCCTTAACCCTCTGTGCTCCAGGGGCTCCATGGCCAACCCTGCGCTCTGACCCCAGCTTCCGAGCAAGCTGGGATATGCAAAGAAAACGAATTTCACTGTGCTGTAATGTATATGTGACAAATAAAGGCTATTCTATTCTAATTGCCTTATATGGTGAACAACTGAACGTTGTTTCAACAGATAACCCCAGTAAAACACATGTACTGTACTTCTGAAAGGGCATGAAAAAGCAAGGCCAGCAGCATCACATATACAATCCACTGCAGTGAGGAATGAAGTGACTTGTACAAAGTAAACAAGAGAAATTCTTTATATCAGGAAACATACACATTCTGGACAGACAAATGGTTTATCTCTAAGGCAGTGGGGAAATCTGAGACACTATCTCTGACTTATACATAAGTCATAATACGATATAGGCCAAGAGCTTAAGTTAATGTAACATCAAATTTCAGAATGGGGAAATGTGACTTTAACTGTGGCATGGCTGGTTTTAGTATTTCAGAAACTGCTGATCTTCTGGGATTTTGGAATACTACAGGCTTTAGAGTTCACATTGAATAGTGTGGAAAAAAACAATGAGTGGGTGCAGTTTTAACCACAGTTCTGTGGGTAGAAATGGCTTAATAAGAGAGTTGAGAAGAAAATGACCAGATTGGCTGAAGCTGCCAGAAGGTCTACAGTTAACTCAAATAAGTTTTCACTGGAAAAGGCTGAGATGCTTTTCTGCTCACCACAACTGTAGTGTTTTCTTGGGTTGCTATCGCCTTCCTGGCAGCTCTTTCGACTCTTTTAACAAAGAAAGAGAACTGGCATTCATTTAACGCCATTCTGTGTAAACTCTAGAGACGGTCGTGTGTGAAAATCCCATGAAATTATCAGCTTCTCAAGTCAGCCCATCATGATCCACTATCCATGCTACGATCAAGGTCATGGAGATTTTCATCAATCTGATGTTTGATGGGAACGTTAACTGAAGCTCTTGACCTGTATCTACATGATATTATGCACTGTGCTGATCGACTGATTGGATAATGGCATAAATGAGCAGGTGTACAGGTATTATTATTGACACCACCAGACCCTGGTATCAGTGAGAATCTCATGACATTACAGATGTAAATTAAACAGAATGTAGATTTGTCCATCACCAACAAAACTCTTATTAAATTTATCTTTAACAGAATATTTTTCAATAGTGATGCCCAATTCAGGACTAATATGTTTGTTTCAAGACAACGCAAGTACAGCTCAATAAGATCCTCACCCAAAATCTGAAGTGGTAGCATGGTGGTTAAGATGGACTTGGAATGAAAATCTTGTGAGTATGTGATGTACATGCACCACCACACTGCCACTGTGCTGCCAACTCTCAAGGGCTCAGTGTTTTAAAAATGAGATCATTGTAATTCGCCCTGAATAAAGGCGTCTGACATATACAGTACCATAATTGCAGGTTTTGTGTACTTCCAGCTGTACACTCATAGAAAATTCTCTTAAGGTTGGGTGAAAGGTATGAAAATACCTTCCAGCTTCCTAAAGACGGAACCGTATGAAAGAGAAACCACGTGTTACTGAGTTGTTGAAGCGCATGGAACAACGAGAGCATGACTGGAAAACATTTGTGGCTTTGGTAGCTAAGGTCATGTGAAATAGGTGGATGTGTTCCACAAGATGGCGCCAAACACTCGTAATTTCCCATTTTCACAATGATATTTAAATTGTTTGCTCCTCAAAATTAGTATTTCTGTGAAAAGCTTATGGAGCACCATATTCCAGATTTATCCCCCCCCCCCCCCCTCTGTTATTGTTATTATTATTATTTTTTTATTTTTTATTCTTTTGCTATAACTCTTGAGAGAAGAGATTTAGTTTAGTTTGTTCATTCAGCTTCAAGTCTGTTAATGATGTTGGGCACTGATGGGTAAAAAGGCTCAGCATGCTCTACATTTCAATTTGTCCATGATTTTACCTTCTAGATCTTTCTTTACGTTCATTTTTTTGTGGCAAAAGTTTGGGGAAAGCTCACATATTAGTGTGATGGTCAGTTGTGCATCAGGCCTTACAATCTATAGTGTCCTTGTGAAAACTTTGAGTTTAATTCGCTTGTGTTTGCCATTACTTTCGTTAAGGTTTGTCATTATTTTTGTAAAATGTTCTTTTTAGGTTGTGCTTTTCCACCTAGACTTAGTGAAGCATCCAAACTCTATACTAGATCTATAGAAAACTGGAACACTGTTATATATAACCATTATTTTATGTTGGAATTCATATCCTGTGAAAACAAAAACGGATTTGGTACATTTATTATTAAAGGTATGAAAAGAAACCTAACTTTTTAGTTGATTATCATGAAGGTTCATAATTATCTAATAGTAAGGAAATAGATACAGTAGATTGAGTTACAGTGTGATTTTAATTTCATTACACACATTAATTCAATTCAATTCAATTCACTTTTAACAATGTACATGGTCCCAAAGAAGCTTTACAGAGATAAAGAGATTTTGAAGTTGGGATGTACAAGTTTAATGCCTATGAGTTTGTTCCTTATATAAGTTAATCCCTATTGAGTAAGCCAATGGTGACAGTGGCAAGGAAAACCTCTCTGAGATGGTATGAGAAAGAAAACTTGAGAGAAACCAGACTCAAAAGGGAACCCATCCTCATCTTGGTGGCACTGAATGTCCATTAATCATAGTTTCTTCATTGTTGAGGGGTGTTGTTCAGTGATAGGCACTTAAATGCAAAAGTGTTCATGCAAACTGCAGTCGTAAGCCATTGTAGCAGACGGTTGAGTTCCAATCCATCGTCAGCATTGTTGAGTTGCTCACTAACTTCCTGAATCTTTTGGATGTTGACGTGATCGCCAATAGGACAGGATCACTGGTTCATCAGAAGCACGTTTGACAAAGAGAGAGAGAGAGAGAGAGAGAGAGAGAGAGAGAGAGGCAGCTAGGCGATGCTAAGGCTTCACATCCAACATTCTGATCATTCTGATCAGAGCTTTAACCTTTGAGCAACCAATTATTTTAAAATAAGGATTAAGTATACTTATAGTTATGTAAAGGTTAATGGCACTGTACAGTGTGATCAGGGTGCAAGTAGGAACTCTGTCAAGACTAGCTATGGCAGCAGCATAACTAAAAAGGAGAGCCAGAAGCTATCACAAATTGTGAATGATCTCTGGGAAAATAGACAGTCCACCACACCACAGTCATCAAAAAATGTGAGATGTAAACGTGTGAGTGCGGAGAGAAGACAGCATCCAGATATTATAGTGATTGACAGTTTATCTTCACTTTGAGATCTTATAACTCGGAACCATATGCCCCATAGCATATTATATGAGTTGCAACAATTCTATTGCCTTCACCACTTCACCCTTGAAACCTGTGTATATATATATATATATATAGTAGCAAAGGCATTTTGGAGGAGACTCTCATCAGGAGAGAAATGATTTGTCAAGGTGGTTCAGTGAGAATAACTTTGTAGTTATTTCTGGTTATTCTTTCCTTGTTGTAGCTTTTCTATTAAATACCGTTCATTCAGAGGAGCCGGGGTTTAGAGCCGCGTGTCGTGATTGGTCCAGAGGAACGTCAGTCTTGGAGAGTTCAGCGTGTGATTGGCTGATGGAGTGTTAGTAGTAGACGGACGCGAGCAGAAGTGTCAGTAGATAGTTGGAGTGGAACCGCAGGTCTGCTGGTGGACGACATAAAAAGTATAGACGTTCATCGTGACTAGGGACTGGGCTTTCACCAACTGGATTTACTTTGCAACCTTTTTTTGTTGTTCCTTTTCACATGGGGAGCTGAAAAGCGTGCGCGGTGCATGTTGCAGAATGTTAGTTGTTCCGGTGTTTGAGTTCCTCTTGCTCGCGTGCGCGGCTCGCGGGTCTCGTGCGCTCGGCTCCCACGCCAGCCCGGACGTCGCGAGTAACGCGCGTGCCCTCTCGGATAACCAGCTGGAGGTGTTTGGTGCCACAACCACCAGCCCGAACCATCTACCTGAGGAGAAGCTGTCACCGTTAACCTCAGCTCCATTCCTCACCACTCCAAAAGACAGGAGTACGACCGGTATAGTCACAACCACAGTGGGTTCTTCACCCAGAACAATGGCTCCAACAATTCTCAACTCGACAAAGCCTAACATCTCACTAACAACTACAGGAACTTCGAATAACACCAGTTCCTCACCAACCATTACTTCAACAGCTACTACGGAATCCTCCACCACCACCATCACCACCTTCAGCCCCAACACCAGCACCACCACCACATCAGAACTTACCACCAAAAAAGGTAATCCATCCAAAGGTAACTATCCATAAACAAAAGCATTACTTCTTTGGATACTGTCTGTTATTATTGTACTTAAATGTAAATAAGTGTTTACTAATAAACACTCAGGGCATGCACATGTGTAACAACTGCCAGTCCTTGATTTCCCCACTCTGACCTTAGATCTCATCTCTGACATGTTTTTGTTCCTCCTGTATACTTCCTTCACACTATACTCAGCATTGCAGTGAGAATTATGTATGCAAGCATTTATACACTTCTGCAAATGTCCTACATGATGATTAGACCATTGTACGAACCAATAAAACGGACAGCACAGAGAACCCAAGGCACTACTAAAGAACCATTTATCTTTTTTTGATTCCTGTTCTTTATGTACGTGTTTTTTTTTTTTTTTTTTTTTTTTTTTTTTTTTTTTTTTTTTTTTTTTGTTTGTTTTGTTTGTTTTTTCTTGCATGCACTTCGAATAGTCTTCCATGTACTGACATGTCACGGCGACAGAACGCATTTCCACGTTGCATGTGGGAGAACCTGATGTGTTTTGTTTGTCTCGCGAGTCATTGATGGCTCAAAGCGAAAGAGCAAACAAAACCCAAAACTCGTATCCGCTTTGTCATGAAACACACCTTTATGTGACCTCGCAGTGACCGCGATGTATTGGAAAAGACAACAACAACAAAAAAAAGCAGACCTGTGCCAGGAGGACGTTTTTTTTTTTTGTTATGAATGGGTGTAAAGTTGTGGATCGGGCAAACGGCTTTCTGCAACAATGTCCTATCCATTAAAGAAGAAAACTTATGAAGCTCCTTTTTTCTCATTTATTTGAAGTAGAGCTCCAGGGGTTGATGAGGTTGAAGTGTATCCAAGATGACATTTGGTGGAAAATGGGTGTGGGGGGGGGGAGAAGGCCAACTGAACACCGAAGTGCCTGGTGCATATGGTTATGGGGCTTGAATTTGATCCACATGCAGAGTTTAGTGTTAATCACTAATTCGGAAAGCCGTTTGCACGCTATCCTTTTGTGTTCACAAGTATAAAGGAAATCACGTTTAAGGATGGCAGGTTTTTCAGGCTTTAATTAGTCATCTTATTTTGTTAGTGACTGTTGCTCATCGTGTTTTCCAATGTTTGCTGTTGATATTATGTGTCACGCATATACTGATTAAACCTGATTTAGCGATCTGCGAGTAATGAATGTTCCGGATATTACAGCCAGATTACACATAGCCTTTGTTTTGTAAATATGAGCTTGTTAAACTTATTTTAATCTAGTCAACGGTTTAGCAATGGAAATGGTCAGAGTAAGTCCTAATACTCATGAGTACCTGATCTGCCTTGAGCATTTAAACTACACACCATGCAGGGGCAAGGAAGCTTGGGGTAAGAGGTAATAGTAAAATGTACCCGACAGGAAAACAGATATACAGGTGCCCTTGAAAGAGCTGTCACTTGTATTCAGAAGGTGTTGAATAATTTTCTTTCATAATTATTTCTTACAAAATGAATAAATAGTTTCATTAGCCACTAGTTTGTTTGAATCTAGTGCTATGAAATAGGTTAATTAGCGAAAGCACGTTATGCACATTATGGGATGTTACCAGATGACATTCATTCTATGACCTTCATATGACCTTCATTTATATATAGACTAAAAAGGTGTCATTGCTTTTTTAGATTAGTAACATTTCAAATATTTCCCAGGAGAAAAGTGTCCATGATCCTTATTATATCAATGTAGGCTCTTTTTGAGTGTTTTCTCTCTCTCTCTCTCTCTCTCTCTCTCTCTCTCTCTATCTACCTAATATAATGTTGATTTTGTTTGTGTGTAAATGACTTTATTGGATGCTCCACCTTCAATATGTGTGTAGATTCATCCTTTGAGACCAGACATTACTATTGGTTGTCTACCATCACGCTTGATGCATCATGTGGACTCGTTTGTGGTTGATTTCCTCTACAGAGCTTTAACCAAGGATGGAAGCCAAGCCAGCAAACTGATTGGTTGGCTATTAGAGAAATGTTGTCCAGTTTTAAGGACCCTGGACCTGGATCAATTGCTGTGTTGCTTTATATTTCACTTGCTGATCAATCTTTAGAATCAGGAGCTGTGGTGGTCGATGGAGGTCGGCTGGCTGGTCATCAGTCATTACTCTAAATTTTTGCGAAGGTCCATCTTGATACCAGGAGTCTTAATTAATAATCATAAATTTGTCCTCTGAGTCCAAAGGTTTTTGCATTATACATTGTCTTTTTCTCTGTTTGAATTCTCTGTGCTTGGGCCAAACTAAACTGGAAACGTTAATTGAATCACCGGCTGCAGTTGCCAGTGGGAAAAGCAAACATTATATCAGAGTGCTTTCGAAAGTGCTGCAACACCCTTTAAGCAATTATTTGACTCAGATGAAATACATGCACAGAGCTATTATTAGAATTTATTTTTATTTTCGCCTCTTACTAGGGAAGAATGGCGAATATGACCGTCAGGATAACATGATCCAATACAAGTGTGATACTTATTGTCCCAATATTGTTGGACACAAAGAGACATCTTTCATGTCTGTAAAGCACGTATGGAATAGTAATGAGATGTAACTTTGACACGATTATGCGGAGGTGCCTTTCAGTCTTAGACTTTTTGCAGTGTGATAAAACGAATGCATCAAGTCTTTCAGACAGCTCCTATCCCTTAAGGTTTTATTTTTACAAAGAAAAAATAAAGTTTGAGCAATTTGCATCCATTCTAACTTCCGCCTAGTACTCTGTTATTGTGCTTTTTTTAGAAGGAAGGTCGGTGCTAATCTGTTTCTTCAGCAGGCAGTGTAGCAGAGTCCCTGTGACGAGCTGGAAATTGTCCTCTCCTCAGTCTTCAGTCTCGCCGTCCAGCCGCTCTTTCCTGCCTTTGATTGCACCGATTTATAATGGATGAACCATTTAAGGCGCTTGTGACAAATGGGTCAATAAAGACAAAAGAGGAAGTCAGCTCGTTTCTGCTATTTGGAAAGACACTTCATGTTCAGGGATGGACAGGTGGAGTTAAGCAGTGGTGAGAGCAAATCAAAAGAAATTGTCCTTGGAGGAAAGGTCAGTACACTCGAACAAGAAAGGATGCAGGATGCTAAAGGAGAATGCACTCATTTGATTTAACTTTACTTTAAGTTGCACTTCCAGTCAAATTGTAGACGAGGTCTAGAAAGGAAAATCTCTCCACCCTGAAGATTAGTTAACAGTGATTAGTGGAATGACTGCAATAGCCATATTATACAATTATGCAATTGCCAAATATAACTTTTTTTTTTTGTGGGCATGGAATGGAGACAGCAGTTAAAATGGCAATGTAATGGGAATATGTTTTCAGGTTCATCCATCCATCCATCCATCCATCCACCCTAAACACTGTCCATTCACTCAGGGTTTTGAATAATGTTTGAGGCATTGTTGGAACTGGACTTTCACGTCATAATTTATTCACACTTTATTCATGTTTACATTTTGTAAATTATTTTTTATATATATATATATATATATATATATATATATATATATATATATATATACACAGTATATATGTATGTATGATCTGCTGTGGCGACCTACCATATATTGGTAGGAGAATGCTGAGGATGGAGCCACCAGGAAGGAGGAAAAGAGGAAGACCAAGGAGGAGGTTTATGGATGTGGTGAGAGAAGACATGCAGGTAGTTGGTGTAAAAGAGGCAGATGTAGAGGACAGGGTGGTATGGAGACGGATGATCCGCTGTGGCGACCCCTAATGGGAGCAGCCGAAATAAGATATTTTTTTTTTTGTACATCTTGTCCTATTCATAACTTTTATAGCAGCTAAGCATAAAAAATATTTTTTACAATCTACCAGTTTCATGGCTTCTCTGTCCCTTTTTTTTTTTTTTTTTTTTTTTTTTTTTTTAAATAACAAAAAAGGTCATTAAAGAACTGGCTAGAATGCCTATAATGCCAAACTATGCATTGAACACCCCCTCAATCTGGCTGTACTGTGCATATGATACTTTATACACTGACTCCCAGCACACATGGATGTATTTACATCTGTGGTTCTTGATAGATGATCATGGGAGTGCTGGCCTTGGATTGGCCTTTCACTGAGACGAACATTAAATACAGGCGTTTCACTGGCCACAGTGTCTTGTTTACTTTCTTTCTCTTACTTTTATTTTCTCTTCCTCCCTGCGTCTTCTTTCTTATTCATGTCTATCCCTTTCCCTCCCTCTGAGATCTTGTTTTCTAAAGGGGAATTCAAGCAAACAAGCAAAATATGCTATAAACATTTTCTATCATTACTGTATGATTATTGTACAGCTGTTATTTAGATGTGTTGTAAGTTTTTACGATTCTATTGTTACTTCTTAATGATTGCTTTTTTTTATATCCTGCACACAGATCATTAGACTTGCATTTTATTGTTTGTGATTTGAGTTAATCTTCTGCGTGAATAGAAAATGGCAGCATGCCACAAACTCCTTCAGCATTTCTCCACGTCTCTCAATTTATGGTGACATTTTCAAACCCATACACCGCCATCCCAATCCCCCAGCTACTCGTCTGCTAAAGACAGGCTGGAAGAAAGAACCCTCTCTCTTCTTGTGTGTTTTTTTTTTTTTTTTTGCAACATACGGGTTCAGCACAAAGCAAATATTTTGGAAGCATAAATTGTTTCCCATCTAAAGCAAAATCTAATAAAGTATCAGCCAAATTATAAATACAGAACTGTAAAATATGGAGAAGGTTAAAAGGCTTTATTAGAAATGTGATTCTTCTGGGACTTTTAGGTAAGTTTTAGAGTAAGGTTGAAGTCTATGGTCATGTGACCTATTAATGGGAATTTCTAAGGTTTGTAATAAAGATAAAGGTTTGCTGAATGTTTTAGGGTGACAAAAATGCATAGATTACTTGCTTAACTGATTTATACAGTAATGGGTTATCCCAAGTGAATGGACGATAAGTACAACAGATGTTCTCTTGCAATATTACTTAACAGGTGTATGTCTGGAAATATCCTAAGAACAGTACTAAACATACATTTGCTGCATAAACCCAGTGTACAGCAATGTGTGTTATATTGCATTACATTGGGCAAAGAATCTATCAGCATAAAATCCTAGTGATTCAAGATGATTTGTGACTCCATTGTTATCTCCTGCACCAAATTGAGTGTGTAGTGTAAATCTCCTGACTATTTTGTGCATCATTCTCTGAAGGAGAAAGCGAGTCTCCAATTCTGAACAAAGCAGCAGCTCCAGTGTGAAACAGTAGCTTAAATGCAGCAACACAGCTTTCTCTTGCTTCAGCACTTTAGGGAATTTGTTTTGCAGCAATCTGAGCCGCTTCCATATATAGCGCATAGGAGACTTTGCCGTTGGAAAAAGCACGAAATAAAAAACGAGCCTAAATTGCAGAATGCTTTAACTATTAATCATTAATCATATGTGCACGTTTGAGGCTGCCAAAACATTGCAAAGTATCTGACAGCAAGTCTGGTGGTTTATTATTAGCATTCATTGTAGGGGAAAAAAAAATTCACTTCAAGATTTATCATCATTCATTCTGCTCATTTTATTTATTTATTTATTTATTTATGTTTAACAGTCATCCATATTTACTGAGGTGTCCTATAATGTAACCCCATGAAAATAATTAATGGACTCTCTTGCTGTGCAATCAATCAATAAACTCGTTTTTAGTTTTTTTTTTTTTTTTTTTTTTTTTTTTTTTTTTTTT